>OY992537.1:204468188-204627608 GCA_963921195.1 Pegoplata infirma | reverse complement strand
AAATTAAAAATTACAAAAAACACAAAAATAAAAACCGTGTTTTTAATTATTTCAAACCCGAAATAAACATTGGTCCTCACGAACCGGATCGTGGTGTTTTTTGTTTTAAACAATTAAATTTTTTATTGACCCTAAAATTTGAAAAAATTTATACAAAAAATTGTGACCCTAATCAAGTGTGAAAATAATTAAAAAATTTTCTAAAAACAATAATTAAAATTTTTCCTAAAAACTAAAAAATTTGTGGTGAACAAAAAAGTGGCTAAAAAACAAAAAATTTTGTAAAAGAACAAACAACAACAATTTAAAAAACTTTTTATTAAAACCATTGGTTAATGTGGACAACAATAAATAACAAGGAAAATTTACTTAAAAACTAAATAACAAATGCTTAAAAGTTTAATAAAAATAAATCAACAACAAACATTTTAAAAATTTTTTTTAAACAACAATAAGTGCATTTTATTAAATTTTTCTTAAACAAAAACAATAACAACAGTGGTGGTTAACAGTGATATTAAAAAAAAAAAATATATACATTTTTTTTCTAAACTTTAAAAACAAAAACAAAATTTCCCTTTCAAAAACAAAAACTACAGTTTTTACAGTTTAAAATAAAATAAAGAAAAAATTTTTTAACCTTGAAAACTTACAAAAACAAATAACGGTTAATTCTTTATATTTGAAAGACTAAAATAACAACCAAATATATACATATATTTTTTAAAATCATCAACCACAACAACAAAACACCCAAACGCAGTCAACGTCATCGCAACAACGTAGCACCGACTCCAACATACAACAAGTGCAGCAGCTACGATCAACCCTCGCAGTCATCGTATCAACAGGCAGAGGCAGCAACATCACCGTAAAGAAAAAACTCTCATCGAAGTATACACTAACAAACAACCAAGTAAGTGTTAAAATACCAAAGAGTCTCAGCAAAAATAGTGAAAAACACAGAGGGTAATTTCGTATACTTTTGGACTATTCCAAACAATAACCACATAAAGTACCAAGATCTTGTGTTTTTTACCATCACTGTTATTTTTTGCTGTTTCTCAGTAGTGCTGCCAGATATTATATTTTACAAAGTTTCCGGGGAAAAAATATATGACCCAAAATCTACCAAATTTGGATATTTTTGTTGCGACCCGTGAATATACGTACCGTATTGACTTTTTTTTTTCAACAGTAGAGTTGCCAACTAATTTATATTTAAAAAACATCCGGGGAACAAACGGTTCACCCAATTTTTGGAAAAATTTTGGAATCAGTACTGACAGACCTTGACCCAACTTCTGAACGAGCTGTACTTGAACGCGGAGTTGCCAGATCGACCCATATTGACACATTTAGGGGGAAATTAAAAATCGCCAAAAAATTTTTTGGAAAAATTCTGACCCCTTATACTATTGACTATTTGTACTGTGTTATACTACGGAGTTGCCAGCTTACACGTTTTCGCAGCCCGTCTGGGGAAATAAAAAATCACCACTTTTTTGAAAAATCACCGACTCATTTGTTTTTATCACTCATTTTTTTCGCTAGCAGGCATTTTTTTTGACCGAAATTTTCGTCTGACCCATTATTTTGATCAAAAATCCCTCAAAATGACCCTACAAAAATTTACAAATTGCACCAACGACATGATGGATTTGGAGACGTTTTATGCTGAAAGCAAGGCTGAGGATGACGTTCACGCCCTAGAGATATTGCGTGTAGAAATCAACTCGCTGTGGACTCAAATCAAGAGGTCTTACGAGGAATGCCGCGATAGCGAACCCGTAGAAGGTGAAACCCCTGTCAATAAAATCAAGCTTCGGGCTCGATACAAAGAAACTTTAGTAGTTTATAAGAAATGTTTAGCCTCGATTAACGCCGACATAAATACCTTAACGGCACCCCCAACGACCCCGGAACCCCTACAGACCCTACACGTAAAAGATCGCCCGTCTACTTCCGCAAATGACAACCATTCATTCATGAGGCTGCCACCCTGTGACACCGACACTTTTTACGGGGACTACAAATCGTGGCCCACGTTCCGGGATTTATTTACAGCCATATACAAGAATAACACCCGGCTTAGTGATGTGGAAAAGTTATTCCACCTAACACAAAAAACAGGGGGGGAGGCCCGGGAAATTATTTCTCACGTTCCATTGACCAACGACGGTTTTACTGTGGCGTGGAAAAATTTAATGGACAGGTATGAGAACATATGGATGCAGGTTAACGAACAGTACAGAGTTATCCTCGACTTACCACAAGTAACCATGGACTCAGGAGCGTCGTTAAAAAAGTTGCAAAGAACCATAAATGATTGCAAAACGACCCTTAGCACCTTAGGCATTGACACGAAAACATGGGAATCTTTTTTAATACACATTTGCTCCCAAAAAATGCCTAAGACCCTCGTCCAAGAATTTGAGGATTCACGAGACGACTGTTCAACAGTTCCAACGTGGAAATTATTCGATAATTTTCTGACCCACAAATTCATGACCCTAGAATCCGTCGGAAATATCAAATTTTCAAGGGAAAAATCACATCCACCTAAACATGACCCTAGTAAATCGACCCAAAAAGAAAAACGAGTCAATACATTTCACACAAGTTTGTCACAACCTAATAACGGAACGAAAAATAAAGTTTCTAACAAACCATCTAAATCATTTCGTAAAGAGAATTACACTTGCCAACACTGCCGGGAATCGCATCCACTGCGATCGTGCCCTAAATTTTTGGAAAAAGACGTTAACGATCGAATTCACATAGTTAGAAGCACCAATTCTTGCTATAATTGTTTTGCTGTCGATCACAGTGTTAGGGATTGTAAAAGTCATTATAGCTGTAGACTTTGTAAACAAAGACACAACACTTTGTTGCATAAGACCCAGACCCAGTCTACCAGCGTAGCTCACAACAATGCTGACAGCCGACCCAGTACGAGTGCTGCAGCACAAACCTCAACAATACAGTCCACTGAAAAATCAAGAATACCAAATGTCACATCCCTGACCCTACAACAAAACAAACGATCTTTACAAAACAAAATGGATCGAGACACATTACTTTTCACCGCGATTGTTCACATAGAAGCTAGAGGACAGAGATTCGAAGCTCGAGCCATCATCGACCCTGGATCTCAATCCACATTTATATCGGAAAAATTGAAAAACCGATTGAAGTTACCAACCAAACCCAACTTAGTCCACGTTACTGGATTAAGTCAAGCCGTATCGGAAACATCAACTAAAGCATGCCTGTTTAACATGGGATCTCGGGTGGACCCTAGTTTTAAATTAGAAGTTTGGGCCCCAGTACTTAAGACCCTTCCCTCTAATTTACCACCCCAGACGTTAGACCTAAAGCATCAAAGTGAAACTGCTAAATTAGAACTTGCAGACCCTCACTTTACAATAAGCCGTCCCGTAGACCTTTTGATTGGCCTCGATTTAGGACCCTCCATTTATTGTATGGACACACCGATGCGCGCTATTGGATCCCTGTTAGCCCAGAAGACAGTATTTGGCTGGATTGTGGGGGGACCAATAAACCAAGCGACCCAAGCTACAACAACAGTCTCACTCTACAATGCCACGTCCCTAGAGAACATCCTCACTAGGGCTGTCAAACGGGATCGGTTTTTTAAAATCCCGGGATTCGGGATTTGAAAATCGAAATCCCGGGATCCCGGGATTTTTCGGGATCACGGGATTTTCGGGATCCCGGGATTTTTCGGGATTTTTCGGGATTTCGGGATTAAATTTCTTTGATTATAAAGTAAAAAAATAGTATACTCTTTATGTTTCAATTTTATTGTGTATATTAAGGGGGCTACTGTGGGTTAATTGGTAGAGTGCTAGCCTATTAAGCAGGGAGTCGAGGGTTTGATTCCCACGAAAACCCTTGGGTCGATTTCGCTACAACGAAATTATTAAAATGATTTCTAATTATTCTGATTGTTATTTAAAGGCATTTAAAAAATTAAGTATACGCCACTTATGCAGTTTTCAAGTAATTATTATTATTAAATATTTAGCAATAAACTAAAAGAAGTCTTGCGGGGTTTGTTATGGAAAAGGACAACTTTTATTTGCTTTTGGTTTCACTCCATTTCAATTTTCGTTGTTGCACTGTATAATTTTAAAAGTTATTTAAAGAAGATTTTAAATAATAAAATGATTTAAAGGAGAAAAGTAATAATATTATACATTAGACTTGCATTTTTTTGTATAAAAAAGTTTTTCTTCCAATTTTGAACGTCCGGAACATTTTTATTCTCCTACGCCTAAACTTATGTGGTACAAATTAGAGGTCAGTCGGATTAAATTTACCCGTGGCACCCTTCGATCAAAGTTTCGGATTTTTGGAAAATTTTCGCCAAAACCTGCAAACTTTGGTCAAAGGGCTCCGTGAATGTTGCTTACTGGTTAGTGAGTTGGACTATTATTCAGCAAGCCTGTGTAGAATTCTGAGCTCAGCCAAATTAGCTACGATCTAATTAAAAAAAAGTTTTAGTTTTAATTTGTTTATGTAAATGTAACAATAATTGAACAAAGTTGTATTTTTAAAAATAAATTCTCATACATTTTTAATATATCAAAAATCCCGGGATTTGAGCTTAAGAATCCCGGGATTCGGGATTCATTTTATGGCAAAAATCCCGGGATTTCGGGATTCGGGATTTCGGGATTGACAGCCCTAATCCTCACACGCTTCTGGGAGGTGGAGGAAACCCCAAAAAAGATTTTGAGGTCAGATGAGGACACATTTTGTGAGACAAACTACAAATCTACGACCCGTAGACATGAATCGGGAAGGTATATTGTTACCCTACCCTTCAAAAAAGGAGAAGAAATTGGTTCTTCTCGAAATATAGCCATGGCTCAGTTCTTGCGAATGGAACGTATGTTGTGTCAAAAACCAGACATAAAGACCCAATATGACCAGGTTATATTAGAATACCTAGAGTTGGGACACATGAGAAAAGTCTCGCCCCTGGAAATCCACAAGGCCCCAAATTATTATCTGCCGCATCACGCAATAATAAAGCCAGACCGGTTGACCACAAAACTTAGAGTGGTTTTTAACGCCTCCAGCCCTACTTCAAACAAGAAGAGTCTCAATGACATTTTATTTCCGGGACCCATCCTTCAGCAAGATCTTGTTCTTCTGATAATGAAATGGAGATTTTTCCGATACGTGTTCAACGCCGATGTCACCAAGATGTATCGGCAAATACTAGTTGACCCGACTCAAACCAGTTACCAACGAATATTGTTTCGTAAATCCGACAATGACCCAATAGAAGATTACGAGCTACTCACCGTGACTTTTGGAGTCAACTGCGCCCCGTTCTTGGCCATAAGAACTTTACTTCAATTAGCTGAAGATGTCAAATCGACTCACCCCTTAGCATCAAACATTCTACAACAAAATATGTACGTAGATGATGTTTTAGCAGGTGATCACAACTTAGAAGATGCCATAAAATCTAGAAAAGAACTTAGTACAGTTCTTAAATCAGCAGGTTTTGACCTGATGAAATGGACATCAAATGACCCGCGAGTAATACAAGATTTACCAAATGAGACCCTTTTACCTTTGGATTGGCTAAACCTGTCAGAAAATGCTGGAACCAAAACCCTTGGGATAAAATGGAACATTTCTTCAGACTCTTTCAGTTTTACTGCACCAGACATTGAACTGAAACAAAATTACACCAAGCGAGAAGTCTTATCAACGATTGCTAAATTCTTTGACCCTTGCGGATGGTTAGCCCCAATCATAGTAGATGCAAAATTGATCATGCAACAAATATGGTTAGATAAAATCGAATGGGATGACATTTTAAAGACCCTCACTTGCATGAAATGGCAAAAATTCGTAAAAAACTGTCCCTCGATTAACACACTAAAAATACCGCGTTGGATAAGATATAGCCCCTTATGTCTAATAGAAATCCATGGATTTAGTGACGCCTCAGAAAAAGCCTACTCTGCGTCAGTTTACATCAGAGTTGAACTTAAAGGACATTATACACGCACAAATCTCCTAGCATCGAAAACTCGCGTGGCCCCTTTGAAAAATTTGTCATTACCCCGACTCGAGCTATGTGGCGCTGCCCTATTAGCAAATTTAGTATCCGGAATCCTGCCAAATCTTCAGACCCCGGATGTAAATGCATATTTTTGGACTGATTCCACTATCGTGCTTGCGTGGTTAAATAAACCACCGTGTACATGGAATACGTTCGTGGGAAATCGAGTGTCGGAAATAGTAAACAAAGTCGGAAACAAAAATTGGCAACATGTTGAATCGAAGCAAAATCCTGCAGATGTCGCCAGCAGAGGTTGCACCCCAAACGAGCTTGAAAACAACAGTTTATGGTGGTTTGGACCCTCCTGGCTTAAATTGCCAAAAGCAGAATGGCCGCGCCAACAATATCTACAAGACACAAATCATGAAGAAAAACACATCAAAACATGTACAACTACAACATACATTGACCCTTTGACCCGTTTTTCATCTTTGTCTCGCGCTTATCGAGTACTCGCATATGCTCTACGACTCTGGAGAAACACTGGCAACCAAAGAAGACATCTTCGAATCTCATCACCCGAGCTTACAGCTGAAGAAATAACATCTGTAAAACGTCGACTCATAATATTGACCCAAAAGCATCATTTTCCAGACGAGCATCAACGGTTATCTCAACAGTCCCAAATTTCAACAACCAGTCATCTTCTGACCCTTAACCCATTCATAGACTCTACCGGAATCATACGTGCAAATGGTCGTCTCGTGCAGTCACCAGCGCTGACATACAATGAACGACACCCAATTTTGTTACCATACGATTCAACTTTGTCCAGATTACTTGTCCAGTTTACACACAAAATAACTTTACATGGACAAAATCAACTTATGACCCGAGTTTTGCGAACTGAATTTTGGATATTCAGATTAAAGCCCCTTGTCAAAATGGTTATTAATAACTGCAAAACCTGCGTGTTGTATAAAAAACAAACCCAAAATCAAATCATGGCATCACTGCCACCTGAACGCACGACCCTCTCTAGACCCTTTGCCGTTACTGGAGTTGATTATGCAGGACCCTTCGACATTCGAAATTTCACGGGCCGAGCCTGTCTCATTACAAAAGGCTACATATGCATTTTCGTGTGTTTTGCTACCAAAGCTGTGCACCTTGAAGCAGCTAGTGATTTATCGACCCAAGCGTTTTTAGCTGCCTTTTCCCGGTTTATAGGAAGACGCGGATGTCCAGCTACAATACACTCAGACAACGGAACTAATTTTGTTGGAGCTGCAGCACTCATCAAAAAGGATCGCCTAGAATTCATTAAAACCCTCAAGACTCAAGTAATTAGTTATTACAGCCACCAGAACATCGACTGGAAATTTATACCCCCAGGTGCCCCTCATATGGGAGGACTTTGGGAAGCTGGTGTAAAATCGTTCAAGACCCATCTTCGAAAAATGATTGCCAACATGAAATTCACATTTGAAGAGCTGTCTACAATTTTGACCCGCATTGAATCTTGTTTGAACTCTAGACCCTTAAGTCCTGCTAGCGATGACCCTAACGATTTTTCTCCGCTGACCCCTGGACATTTTCTCATCGGCTCGCCGTTGTTAACCCCAGCCGAACCCGATTCAAGCAACGAAAATCTGACCCATGTAAACCGCTGGAAAAGACTCAGACTCATTTATCACTCGTTTTGTCAAAGATGGAAATCTGAATACCTGTCAGAACTCCACCGCCGCTACAAGTGGAAAAATCCGCAAGAAAACGTTAAAATCAACGATTTAGTGGTCATAAAAGACAATAATCTACCGCCCAATGAATGGAAGCTAGGTCGAATTGAAAAAACCTACTTGGGATCTGACAAAAATAGTCGAGTTGTTGACATACGTACCGCAACAGGACTCTGCACAAGACCCATTACAAAAATCGTAGTGTTATTTAAGAACTAACCCTCATCCTACAAAAAAAAAAAAAAAAAAAATCATCCTGCATTGACCCAATCATGTTAACATCTCTTCTTACTTTATTTATAGCAATGTCATCCAACTCTAACCGGCGAAGCGAAGATTGGCTCTGGTCATGTGGTTTGTGCCAACGAGACCACGCTCTAAAAACATGCGCAAAGTTTCTACATGCTCGACCTGATGAACGTTACGATGTGGCAATTATCCAAAAGTATTGCATTAATTGTCTTGCCCGCTCACACACATCCGAAAACTGCAAGAACAATCATCATACCTGTGGTATTTGCTCACGACGTCATCACACCCTTTTGCATAATGCCCCACAGCTAGCAAAAAAATATAAAAGTGACTCAAACGACCCAACCAGAGACGATGCCATTGCTAAAGATGACCCACGGCCAAGCAGTTCACGAAACCTTGGCGCTATACCAAAAACAATAAAATCCGAAGTTAATACACCAAAGGCCAAAACTACTGCTTCTCAAATGACCCAAACGACCCTTGTTGAGACCTTCATATGGCCAAAAGTCTTCGTGCCTACAGCCACAGTCCGTTTGTATTCCAAGGAAAAGAACGACACTTGGTATAGCGTCAGAGCAGTGATAAACCCATCCATCACTGTCTCACAAATCGCTCGTCATACTGTGGACAAATTGGGTCTCTTGACCACGGAAAAAAAAGGTTACCAGTTTGCGATATTTTTTATAAGACCACGTCAAAATAAAACAAAGTTCAACCGACAAATAGTGGCAATAATAACTGAATCCCTACCTCGCCGACCCTACGCAGCTCCGCTGGAAGAAAATCCTTACGAGGAATTTTGCGACGATACATTGGCGGACATTGACCCTAGGTCGAACACCGTAATTGAATTGGAGTTGGGATGCGATGTGTACTCGCAAATAAGAAGAGATGGTGCCATTGATCTGGATATGGGCCAAGTGGTTGCACAAAAAACAGCCTTTGGCTACACCTTCACAGGACCCACAGAAAAATTGTATTAATCTTGATCACACCGAGAACCGGGGGGGGAGAATGTTTAGAATTGACCCTATTTTTATCTAAACACCCAAATAATAATGACCCAAAACTTATGAACCCTCCTACGTATCAACGACCCAATGAATTATAAAACGACCCACGCATATAGCGGTAACTTTATTTTACATAAAGTTTTTTTATAACTCTCTCTTCTTTCATCTTTCAACATTCCTTCTTAATGCCTTTTTGCCAACTTGTTGTGATCAAAAACCTCACTCTAGTTTCAACAATCAACAAGCAAGGAAACAGCAAGTGTGAAAGTGATTAAATATAAACCAAAAACTTAAAACTAAAACCAAACTGTGAAATAAAAATTCTGAATTTATTTTTAAAAACTAAAAAGAATAAATAAAAACTTGAAATTAAAAATTACAAAAAACACAAAAATAAAAACCGTGTTTTTAATTATTTCAAACCCGAAATAAACAGCTATAGAATACTAAGATTTAATTTTTTTGTTTAATAAAATTTTCAAAAAATCGAACACACTCATATCAGGTACCCCCCAAAATGCATGGTAATTTTTGTATTTCATGTTTGGAAGTGTTACTGCCGTCATAAAAAGTTAAGATAATTTTTTCTGAGTATTATTGCAAGAAAGTTAAATAAAAAATATTTTATTTTTTTTATTTCTACAAAATTTACATTTTTTTAAGTTTTTTCAAAATTTGGCCATTTTGGCTTTTTCTCGAAACTTTGACCTCCTTGCGCCTCGGGTTAATTTTATCCGATTTAGCTCAAATTTTTACACAATTATTTTAACATCAAATGGCACAAAAATCCGCTGCGCGCTCCTCGAAATTCCAAAAAAAATAAAATAAAAAACCACCCTAATATTCATGATGCCCGATCGATTTTAAGACATTCTAGCGATGTCCGTCTGTCCGTCTGTCTGTCTGTCTGTGGAAAATGCTCTCGCGGACAAAATATTGCACAGAGATGACTGAAACTTAACATATATATTGGAAGTTCTCCCGAGAAGTTTGGTATTGCATTTGAGCGATATCGGTTCAGCGGTTCAAAAGTTATGAACGAAAATGTAAGCACACCTCAAAAATTTCAGTACATTCAACATAACCTAAAAATACAAAATGCTTTAATTCGGCTTCTGGTTGACATATGTGAACATAATTGAACACCAAATGGTATTTAAAAAAGTACGAACATATTTTTTGACAAAAAAAGAAAAAAATCGCGGATTTTTTTTTTTTACCAAAATTTTTTTTTCGCGGAAATTTTTTTTAATTTTTTTTTTTTCAAAAGCATTTTTCTTTTATGTAAAGTTGTTTGCAATAATCTTTTTGAAATTGTGGAGGGTAGCACTACATTCGGCAAGGCCGAATTTAACTTTTTTACTTGTTTTTCATTAATATTTTTTTTTCCTCAATATTTTTTTTTCATCAATATTTTTTTTTCATAACTTTTTTTTTTTTCATCAATATTTTTTTTTTATCAATAATTTTTTTTTCATCCATTTTTTTTTTATCAAATTTTTTTTCATCAATATTTTTTTTTTCATCAAAATTTTTTTTCATCAATATTTTTTTATCAGAATTTTTTTTTTCATCGAATTGTTTTGTTCATCAATATTTTTTTATCATAAATTTTTTTTTCATCAATATTTTTTTCATAAACTTGCTGGCAAAAGTGCACTTTACGGAACACAACAATTTTTTGGGGGAAAACACGAAATTAAAATTTAAGGGGCTGGGCCCCGGACCCACCTGGAGCCAAAAGAGCCTTCAGGTTTGTGTGGATACTTAAATTAAAGGTAATTAAAAAAGAAAAATATATATAAAGAGGGCTACGTCCCAGGGGCCTTCTAGGTCCATAAAACTGTCCTGAAAATTTTTCTAAATTATTACAAAGAACGTCCAGCCAGTCTTTCGGACTACAAGACCCATAAATTAATTAAGTGGCATCGCAAAATAAAGTTTGTTTTGTGTATCAAGCCTTTTACCCGGTTAATTACTAAATGGCTAAACTTTTGAACAGAAAGATACTAAAATGGATCTAGGGGGTACAAAAAATACATATTTGCAATCGATAGCAAATTACCTTTCATTTGAATACCCATACATACATGTAGGTGGGTGGGGCTGTTGTTTTACTCCAGGGGGTCTTCCGGGGCCCAGTCCCCTTATATTTTTATCGTGGCATATTTTTGTTTTCCAAAATATTCGTGTCCCGTAAAGTGCACCTTAGCCAATTTTTTTTTTTTCATTAAATATTTTTTATCAATAATCTTTTTTCATTAAAAATGTTTTTTCATAAAAAAGTTTTTTATCGACAAACACAGGCTTAGTGGTTAGCGCGTTGGACTACTAGCCAGCAAGCCTGGTTTCGATTCCCGGCTCAGGCAGAACAACATTTTTTTCAGATATTTATTAGTTTCTATTTATAACTAATATCTATCGCAGCACCCTCCTTCGTTGATAAATAGCACTAAAACGTCAACGAAGTAAAATAATAAAATAATGGCTATTAAACACAGCTTCAAAAATAATTCGCCAGATCAATAACAGATGGCGATGCAACAACTGTACTCAAAATTATCAACATGCGCAATTACAGTGTTGCCATACTGAAGCCCTTCTAACTTTCAAATCTTTCATCTCTCTTCTATCCCCTTTCCCAAAGAAACATCACGGTTACATTGATAGGCAGCATTGCCTGAGTGTTGTTTCTTTAAAAAAAAAAAAAAAAAAATATCGCGTTATTTTTTCTAGAAAAATTTTGCTTTAGAAAGATCACCTATTTGTACACACTAAGAAATTTATGTCATAAACTGTTTGTAGGTTATTTTAAAAAGTAATCAGTTAAGTTAATTTAAAAGAAAAATCATTAATTTTATTAAGGACTTCTTATTTTTTACTGTTTCTGTAGTTTAAAAAAAATAATTTACTGTATTAAAAACGAATTTTCTGTTACATTTAATTTCGGCAGTAAAAAATTTCTTCTATAGTTTTACTGTTTTTCAATACAAAATAACTGAATATTCACTAGTTTTTTAATGTTTTGGTTAGTCATTAAATTAACATTTAAAATAGACTGTAATATGTTTTTATTTTAAATGAAAAAACAGTGGAATGGTTTTTAAATAAAATTTCATTTGTTTTAAATGAATATTCACTGGAATTTACCTACATAATTTTTTGAGTGCAGCAAAACATTATCATGATTCAATGGTTTGGGCAAGAGTACAAACTTCGCAGACATTTTTATTTTATTTTTGTGAAAAACGTTCAAGAATTGTTTTAGAAACACTCTCAAAATTTCTCTTCCTTATGTCTTTAATGGAAATTGAGACAAGGTTTCATTTATGTTTAAACTCATCAATAAAAATATAGGATTTTTGGAAAATTTAAAAACTTTGATAGAAGGTCTTCATGCATAAAAATGATATGATTTGGCTCGAATTATGCTTAAATGAAAGTTTGTCTCAAGCTCTATAAAAAAAATTTGAGATTTTTTTTCGAAAAATTTCTTGAACATAGAAACCGGTATTTTTTGGAAATTTCTTGGCAAGATACAAATGGCGATATCTCGAAAACCGTTCGAGCTATTCAAGAAATTTTTGTGTCAGAATGACATTGTCAGATCGTCTTCTAATTCGAGATCATATACATTTATTTTTTATTTATTTTTATTTGTTACACTAAAGTGGAGGGTACAAAAAATATTTTTTTTTTGTATTTTACCTCTAAATAAATCACCCTTTATTAAATGCGTTTTGATGTTACTTTTTTATAACTTCCTTTTGTATAGATATTTTTTTTTCTTTTCATCGTCTTTCCCTGTATAGTTAAGTAAAAGTATTCTAACAATTCACGTTACCTTCATCTAGTACTTATCAACAAAAAAAAAAAGAAAGAAAAAAATCCAATAAATGTAAGTGGATTAGATGCATATCTTGTTCTTTCGCTATGTTTTGTGGCACTTACTCTTTTGGGATACACTAACAATTTAGTGTTAAATAGTCTATTATGTTTGCCACCTTTAATGGATTAAAAGTGGATTTAGTATGTGCGTTGGTGTTTGGTGGAACTAAGCTCCAATAAGTGTCCAATGTGACGCGGCTAATGCGATTTTTATTGGATTTATTGACTATTTTGTTGGAGTTTTTCCTCCACTATGTACATAAGTATGTGTGTAGTAAAGGAAAACAGAAGATTATTTAAGCCCAAAACAAAACTGTCGACAAGCTATATAAAATGTATTATTAAGACATTAAGAAAAATAATAAAAACCGAAACAATAACAAATAGGTACTACTATTTGATGGTTATATTTGTCTAAATCTTAAGTGGTTTAATAGAGTTTAATGGAGTTTCTTATTTATTTTTTTGAAATAGGAAAAAATTGAAACTTGATAAAGTTAATCAAGAGTAGCAGTGATATCAAATGGAATTTATTATTAAATGTATACTGAAATTTTTTATCTAAATGGTGTTATATTAATCGGTTTTATACTTAAAAAAAAATCTTAGAACGATTTCTGTTCATTGTGAGTGGCATCAAAGATACCGCACAGCCGATTTTTTTTAATTCTTACTTGTTTTATATAAAATTTAATAGATTTTCACTTAAAAACTGAACAACTTACTTACCTTGTACACTTAAAAGAAAAATTCTGTCGAATTTATAAAAAAACGTTCAGTTTAAATTTTCAAACTTTTAAAAGAGTTCTGCTGAAATAGATATTTCACTAAATCCTCTGTCATCCAGTTTAAGTAAATAACAAATTTTTTTCTGTAATTTTACTGATGCTGTTTGCTTAATTTTAAAAATGTTTTTGTGCAAATTATTGTAGATTATTTTGTAAATAATCTACAATAATGGGAAATAATGTAAGAGAAAAAAAAAGTTGAAAGAAAGTATAAAGTGAGGTTGAGATTGCTAGAAATAGAATTGTAGTGTTGGAAACTGTCAAAATTTATTATGTAGAAACTATAAATATTCACATATATAAAAAACAGTTTTCATTAACAAGATTTAAAATCCTACTGATGATGACACTAACTGGGGTGTTTGAAACCGGTATAGGAAATACCAGAAATGTCTATAATTTTTAGAAATTCAATTTTTCTTCTGCTTTTTTTCAACTTGAACCCTTATAACAAATATAATTAGAGTCCGTGCTCGATCTGTACTAGGGTTGCCATTCGTACTGTTTTAAACAGTACATGTACTGTTTTTTATAAAAAGTACTGTTTTATGCACACCACCTAAAACAGTACGCAAAAGTACTGTTTTTTAAAGCGTGTACTGTTTTTGTACTGTTTTTTTATTTTTTGAAAAATGTTTCATATTTGACAAAATTTTAATCCAATTCTTAAATGCAATTAAATTTTATACCACACTCAAAAAGAAAAATTATTTAAAAAATGGGAAACTTAACTATATTCTATAATGATTTAGCTCCATTGCCATGTTTTCCTTCATTTTATCTAAATTTTTCTGAAAAATAAACAAAAAAGAAAAAAGTATAAAATGGAAAAAATGTATTTTATTGAGTTAATCCCATTTAAAGTTCCGATTGCGGGCAGACCCCATTGGGTTGGGAACCCATGGGTTTAGACCACCTTAAGCCCAGTCCCAATAGGTCTGTTAAGGATCGTCATAGATTTTGATCCAACATTTTTGTTCTTTTTGCTCTACCTTTTTTTAAAAAATAATTTTCCTCAAATTGCATAAAATTTACTAAACCTGAAGGAAAAATTTCATCAATTCTAAAAAGATAAATATGATGAACTAATTGGTTGCAAATTATGTCAAAGAAATCTCCAAAAAATTTATTTAATTTTACTAAATTGTGGAAAAAAAATATTTTCCCAAAATTTAGTTAGGCCTTTGTTTGAGTGCAATAATACCGTTTTCGCGTTTGCTTTTTAAGTCGTGTTTTAATTAAAACACTGTTTTATGGGGGTTTTCATATGTTTTTGATAGGAAGAACGGCGTTTTAGTTAAGCGAAAGCAACTACAAAAGCTTTACAAGTAAGATATCGCGGCAACTAAGACAAATGCTCCAAAAAGTCAATCGCAATTTTTTTCAACACTGATAAAAAAAATAGAATAAATTTGAGACGGTTTACCTAAAATATTCCCCCGTTCTGTAAACAATCTTTTATACTCGATTTGGCTGAAATCTGTTTGAAATCAGGGTAAAAGGGCTAAGTTTTTGTAGTTTGATATAAAATAAGACTTTTAAAAGAGTACTGTTTTTTGAGACCAAATGTACTGTTATTCCCTATTTCAAATCTGGTAACCCTAATCTGTACTTACAAAAAAAATCAAATAAAATTACAGAAATTGTTTGTTGTTTTTTTTCATAAAATTTTCTTTTTTGTTTTAAGTATTAATTTTTTCGATTTTTGTGAATATTTAACGATTAAAACTAAAAATTTCTAAAATGTAAAACAAAATGGGGGACGTTTTCTTTCGCGATAAATTTACTATGACTTTTTCAATACTCTTTATCATTATAAAAATTAATATATCTACGTCCATAAATAGCGGGAAGAAAAAAATATGTTCTGTTTTCCGTTGGATCCATGTACAGGACATAAAACATCTTTCGTTATTAAAATGGTTATTTCCAAACAAAATTATAAAAAAAAACTGCTAAAAAATTTCGCTTTTTAGCGGCAAGTAGGAATTGTATTGTGTTCTTCAAGTAGGAATTTTTTTCCCCAGTTCTAAAATTGTGCTAGTTTTGGCAGAAAAATCTCATAAAATCAGACAAATAATCTAAACATTTAAATTGCATTTTATTTACCCGGTGAAAAATGATACAAACATGCTCATATATGCGTTCATACAGCGTCATGTATGTTCATATATGGAGCATATATGGATATATATGGCACTGTATGAAGTCATATATGATCATATTTGCAACATATATGTCCATATACGTAAAATGAGGGCATATGAACATATATGACATATATGCTCCATATATGTCCACGTATGTCGTATATGGTCATATGCCCTCATTTTACGTATATGGACATATATGTTGCAAATATGATCATATATGTTGCAAATATGATCATATATGACTGCATACAATTTCATATATGACCATATATGCTCGTATATCCACATAAATGCATCCATATATTCACATAATGTATCCATATATGCTCATTTTTCACCGGGTATGTAAAAAAAACTTAAGAAATATTTTGAGCACAATTTTTTTCTTAAACTTTTAAAAAAGCGATTGTATTTTTCTCATGAAAGTTCTTTTTTTTTACAAAGTGCTAATATTTTTTAGTTAATCTGTTGCATTAATTTTCTTTAGGTTTTTTTTAATAAACCTAAATTTTTGTAAAAAAAAATGTTTTCTTGAAACTGGATATCAATTAAATATATCTATTAAATTAGCAAAATAGTTTGCTGACTTTTGTTACATTCTTAAACTAAATGACAGAGAAACATCGATACCAGTAGAAAATTCTGCACTCAAAAAAAGCCTTGTAAAATTACAAGAAAAGTTTGTAACTTTTTTTCTTATTCCTATTTGACAAGAATTCCTCGTTATTTTACAAGATTTTTACCAATCATTTTGTAATTTTACAAGCTTTTTACCAAAAAAATTGGTATTCACAATTTTTGTTACGCGATAAAACTTACAAGGAGGTTTCGTACAAGATTTACTAGTTTTTTTGCTACCTCCTGTTGTACGAAAATTCCTAGTAAAAATTACGAGCTTTTTTGTAATTTTACAAGCTTTTTACCAATAAAATTGTAAATTTACAACTTTTTTGGCGAAATAAAACTTACAAGGTATTCTCGTAAATTTACTACCCTAGAAAAAATGATTTTGTATATATCTATGCATAAATTGATACAAATATATCTAATTTTACATATAAATATTTAATTATATGAAATTATACAAAAAATTACTCAGATCAGACCAAAATTCGTATCAAATTTTATAAAATTTTATCTGGAGTTATATCAAATTTTATATTATTTGATATGAATTTTGTTCTTATCTGATTGATTTTTTATATAATTAAATATGATAAGAGTTAAATGTGTATAAAAAGATATATTTGTATCAATTTATACATTGCTCTCCACGAAATCATTTTTACTAGGGTACATTTTTTTTTTAAAACCCTTGAAATTTGTAAAATTACAAGAAAAACTGTAAAATTAAAAAAAAAAAATGTAAATTTCGATCAAAAATTATTTGTTAAAAACAAGGAAAACTGTCAAATATTGGTAAAATGGGATTACGAGACTTTTTCTAGTAATTCGACAAGGTTTTTTTTAGTGTGCTAAAAGTTTGCTAATTCAAACTGGAAGATATTTTTACAGATTTTTCGACAGAGGTTTTCTTCTGACACGACATCTTCATTTTTATACATTCCAACCTCAGTATGGGGGTATACTCACTTTGTCATTCCGTGTGTAACGCGGATCGATTCAGTGATCGATTCTAAGGCATTCTAGCGATGCCCGTCCGTCCGTTCGTATGTCCGTCTGTAGAGAACACGATCCAAAATAAAAGAGCTAGACTTCCGAAGTTTGTCATAGGCTGGTTAAGTTCGGAAATGGGCGAAATCGGACCAAGGGGGAAAAAGTTCCCCTTGGAGAACTTAACCAACCTCAGAAACAGAAACACCGCGTTTTCAGTTTTTTTTTGTACTTTTGTTAAGCAAATGAAACATTTTTGTGTCAAAAGAAGTTTACAATCCTTGATGTGGACCCAGCGGACAAAAATAAATAAAATAAAGTTTGTCGCGCCCCCTTTTGTGGGCGTGAATATAAAAAATTTATTTTAATAATGATCAATTCGATTAAGTAATAGCAAGAATCATAATAAGTCCATTGTATAAAACCTACGGCAAGGGGGAAGGTGTCCCCAACGTCTCCCATTAAACCAGCTCCTACAGCCCCTATGGTGATTCTTAGAAACAGATAAAAAGTAAGACCGACCCCCATTATTTTTCAACACACAACATTTTGTCCGAAGAAAATAACACACTACCTCCTCTCCCTAAGGCTGCACAGAAAAAAATATTGAGGAAACAAATTTGAGTAATCGCTTGTTTAAATTTAAAAACAAAAATTGAATAACTTTTTAATTGACGCAATTAAAAATTTAATTAAAAATTTTAAAAACAATTTAAGTAAATAATTTAATAAAAATTTAATAGTTTTTTAATTTTTTAATTTAAAATCTCATAGCTTTTTGAATTCTCGTTTAGTTTATAGTTTTTTGTGTATGTATATGAATGTTTGTAATCGTCTTTATAAAATTTTCCTATGTTTTTGAGACATAAATATGTTTGGAAAAGTTTGAAAAAACAAGTTTTTTTTTTGTATAAAAATTTAAAACTTTTTTAAACTTTAAAAAAAGATAAATAAATAAATTTTGAGTAAATTTTTAATTGTGTCAATTAAAAATTTGCTAAATTTTTTTTCAAACATTTAATAAATTTTTATTAAGAACTTACTCAATACTATTAAATCGCTTATTTTCTGATGTCTTTACAGATTTACCTGCTGATTAAACCCAGATTTGCTGGTCAAAAATTTAACAAACCGCGCCTTCTAAATTCAGCAAATTTCTCATTTGGCTCAAAAAGATTGTATTTTCAGCTGACCTTTTTGTTGATCAAACAGAGTTTTTATTTAATGTGTAAAAACAAAAAAGCTCATATTGTGCAACATTGCACATTTATAATTTTTATGATTTGTTATTTTAAAGTAGAATTGACTGGATATGACAGATTTGTTATGCATTTGCCCACGTTTTAATAAATTTTAATATATTCATGTTTTTGTTTAGTTTTTGATTAATAATGCACATTTAAATTGGCAGCTATTAAACAATTTATAACATACAGTCAACATATTTTTATATAAAAAATATATAAAAATATGTGTTTCAATTATAGGAACGAATGTCTACATATTAGCATTTAAAAAAAATGAATAAATATTTTAAAATAAATGAAAATGGAATGGAAATATTAAATATATTATTTTCTATCATCGCAATGACGACGAATAACTAATGCGTTTGAAATTTTTTCGAGGAAACCAAAAAAAAAGAATAAATTTTACATAAAAATTTCATTTAATATACACTTAGGTATTTTTATCGGCACAATGGCGATATGCATTTGTAACCCCCTTACAAGTTTTGTTAAAAATAAATTCACATTTTACGTAAAAAATTCCCCTTTTGAAATTTTAAAACTTTTTTTTCACAAATTTCAATACAGACAATGATTTTTTTCTTATTGCATCTTCTTTCAAACAAGAAATATAAACTCCTTGTTAACTTTACAATTCTTGTTAGATTTAAAGTTTATATTTCTTAAGCGTATTGTATGTAGTTTTTCTCATCATAATTTTGTTAAGTAAAACTTTGTTGTTCTGCATGTTTTTGTTGTTTTTATTTATTTTGATTTCAGAATCAAACTCTGACCATTGCAAAAAAATAAGAAGTAACTTAGCAGTAGCAGTGGCCAGCAAGGATTCAATAAAGTTTACTAACCCTGTTAACAAAAGAAATCCCGCAGCTCAATCGAATTTCCTGATCCAATTTGTTTGCAAATCATTTTATAGAAACGCAAAAAAAAAATAAAATAAAATAAAATGAAATGAAATGAAATGAAATGAAATGAAAGAATATGAAAACTATGTAAAATGAAAAATTCTTTTAAAGTGAGCAACATAGCAACATATATTTAACCCAGCAAAGGTTTTTCATTTAAAAAATATAATCGTTATATATCTTGCAGAAGGTATTTTTTCCAAGGCAACTGTTTTCTTCAACAAAAAATTTTTCGAATTTTTTACTTGATTTTAATCTCCAAAGATTATATTCGAGCTTGATTTGAAACAGCTTCCAAAATAATTACCTGGGTTTTTTGAAAAAAAAAAAACTTATTTAATAAAAAGTTATTCGTTTTTTTGGTAAAATAATAAAAAATATAAGCTCTGATAAAAAAAAAAAAAAACAAATCAACTTCAAAGATACCCCTAGAATTTAGTGACATTTTTACATATTATCACTCATATAAAAGGTCACATTCTTATGTATGATAAAGTAATGTGACCAGCTATAAAACAAAGAAATAATATGAGAATGCCAATTCAAAACAAACAAAAATGGGGTGTTACAGTTTTAAGTAGGGTTAACAAAGTGTAGTGTAGAGAGCGGCACATTCGCCAGTAGGACACGTTACGGGGACAATAAATATCCTCAAAATGGAATGAACTCCTTTTATTGCGATTTTGAACGTCCGGCAAATTTTTATTCTCCAAGGCCATTTGAGGCCAATCGTATCAAATTAACCCGTAGAGTACGGCGCTCAAAGTTTTGGACATTTTATTTTTTTTAAATTTAAAGAAAATATGTCTTACGACACATCGTATTTATCAATTTTAATGCGCTGACCACGAATATCAAAAAAAAAAAAAATCGGTCGAACGGTTTTCATGATCTTGCTATTTGAAATTTGCAAAAAATTTAGGTTTTTTCCTACGTTCAAGTAATTTAAAAAAATCTTTAAACTTCTTTGCCTTGACCCGTGCATATAGCTTTAGACCGTATTTCATTTAAACTTATTTTAGAGTCCCCGCACAAGAATGTCGGTGACTTTTTTCATACAAGTTTAGCAAGAAAAAACGCTCGACCGGAAACTGCTTGAATAAAATCAATTTAATTTTTTTGTCGGTTTTTCTCTCTCCTTTTATTTTTTTTATATAAAAATGTTGCCACATTTTTATAACTATTTTGATTATTTTCGATAAAGTAAACAAAAAATATGTGATCTCTAAAAAAAAATATGTATAAAATTCTAAAAAAAAACAAAAAACGAATTAATATGAAAAAATTATATTGATATTAAAAAAAATAATACATATTAAATAAAAATGTGTAGAAAATGTGAATATAAACGATGGACTAAATTTTCCGCTGCCGCCTTTGTTTTGCGCCTATACTCTCTCATGACCGAAACCGCCAACCACTCCCACATTGTTGTGCGAAGACTCTTAAGACATATCAGATCATTTTAATCCGTGGAACCTTTCGATCAAAGCTGTGGAGTTTTGGAAAATTTCCACCATACATTATTATATCCTACACCACTCTGTGGTACAGGGTATAATGAGTTTGTGCTGATGTTTGTAACTACCCGAAATATTGGTCCTAGACCTACCTTCAAGTATACCGATCGACTCAGAATGATTTTTTGAGTCGATTTAGCACGATACAGGTTGCGATACAGGTCGCAATTTTCAATCAATTGACTTGAAATTTGAAACTTAAGCATCTTTTGGCCCAAGGACGAAGCCTATTGAAATTGGAGAAAATTGGTACATGTTAAGACCTAGCCCCCATACAAACGCCCCCTTTGAATTAGGCTTAAATGACTCTAATAACCGTATTATAATAGATATCGCTTTGAAATTTAGCAGGAATCTTCATTCCAATCTTCATTCCAAGTTTCAAAGGAATCGGGTCAGTCCTTCTGGTAGACCCCATACAAACCACCCTCCCGCTATTCACACAAATCCCTCAAAATTCATGAAAGTGGAAATATTTGATAAAAATTGTATTTTTAGGTGTTAAACGTGTACTTTAGTAACCTAATCAAATCGGAATATAATTGTACCATTTTTGGACTTAGTCCTCCATATAAAAATTTCAACCCATATTCAGTTAAATCGGTCTATTGACAAAAAAATAAACCAATTCCACTAAAATTTGATCTGTGTGTGTTTTCTACACTAAATAAAGATCTAACAAAAGACAGATCCAATCGGTCCATGTTTGGCCTTGGGACCCATTTTCCGGAAAACACTGGTGTAGGGTATAATATGGTCGGCCTTGACTGACTATAACTTTCTTACTTGCTTTTATTGAATTTGGCTGAATTCAAAAATTTCTGAAATAGATCAAGCGATTTTGGAGATATCACCATTTGGAATTTTTTAAACAATTTCTAGAAATCGCGTATATTTCCTACGTTCAAGAAATTTAAAAAAATGTTTTATAAAGCTTCATATAAACTTTTATTTAAACTAATTTGAGCCAAATCAGAACATGGTGAAAATTTTCTAAAAAACCAGAACACGGTTTTAATTGATCGGATTTGGTTCAAATTATTTTAAAATAAAAGTTTGTCTTAAGCTCTATGAAAGCGTCCAGGGAAAGAAATTTTAAGATTTTTTTTTTAAAAGTTTCTTGAACGTATATAAAAACCACCATTTTTTTAAATTGCAAAATTCGATATCTCGAAAACAGTTCTTGGACTTTTAATATTTTTTTTTTTATATTCGTGTTTAGCGCATCAAAATTAATAAACATGAAGTACAAGAGCGCTTCTATTTTTCAGGTCCTTTTAATATGCCCCTTAGATTAAGTGCCAGTTTACAACGGGCGATCAATACACACGAACTAAAATTTTACATGTATTTTGCCGTTCGTGTGGATCGTTCGCCTTCTGTAAACTGGCATAAAAACTTAACATTATTTTCCGAACAAAATTTCCTAGAAAATAAAGAGAAGTTGGTCACATTACATTGCATATGTATGTAATACCACTGCAAAAAAAAATAAAAAATCTGAAAGATTTTATAATGGATAAAATAAAACATACTCAACTTGAACTTTATTTTATACAATTTGCATTTTTCATAAAATATTACTTCTTTAGAAATATACAAATATGAATAGGGTTAAAATCATACCAACAAAAAACTTATTTATTTTGGCCATATCTTACCCAAAAAATAAAAACGAAAAAACGATAAGTAGCATAATAACAACCACATCATAACAACGCACAAACATTAGTCCCTAGAGATTATTGGCGATTTATCAGTTTTTCGTTTTAAAAATGAAAATGTAAAACTAAATTTATAACAACTGTTTTACCCTTACTAAACAAATGTGAGAGTAACAAATCTATTTTAAATTTTAAGGAATTATTTATGTAAAAAAATTAACAATTTAAAATTTTTACCAAATTTCCATAGTTTTTTTTTTTTCAAGATTATCATAATCAGATATTATTGTACTACGTTGTTGACATTTTAATAGCTATCTCAGCAGGAGAAGCTGATACTCATCTTACTATATTTGGTTAAAGGTTCTACAAAACCATTATTATCAATATTAAACAAATGAAAAAAAAAAAATAGAAAAGTTAAATTCGACTTGACCGAATCCATCCACACCCTTGTGCAGGGTATGCCCTCTTTAAATAATAGTAAATTTTCTAAAGTGAAAAAAAATTTGATTATTAGATTTCAAATCTTATTTGAAATTTATTTGTAAGACTCTATATAAATATGCGTCCTCTACTATCACTTCCTTTTAATTTCATTTGAAAAAAAAAAAAAAATTGTAACCAAAGAAGAAATTCCATTTATTTATTGTCCACCACAAACAAATATCAAAAATCAACAACAAAAAAAGGAACTATTAAGTGGACCATAAAAAGGGGGTTTTCTCTTGAAAATGTTGACATATTTCTCTGTGATACTTAAGAGCCTTCATGTGATAACATCAAACAAACAAAAAATGACTGACTTACAAACAAAAAAAAAAAACAAACAAAAAGAGCCAAGTTATGTCAATATTATCACGGTAAAATTAAATTGCTTTTAGTAAAGAAAAACATCATAGTTTACAAATACATGTATGAGGTAATCCATACAAATTCTAGATTTCGAGATTTGTCCCAATTTCCGAGAACCGGTCAGATACAATCACTGATCTCGAAAATGGGGACAAATCTCGGATATAAAAGATCTTATCAGATACTCATCAGATAATTAGATCTTACAAGATCAGCCAGATCTAATCCATTTTTATATGAGTTTTGAAGAGCTAAACCTAAAAAAGGTACTATTTTTTCAAGAAAAAGTACAATTTTTTCTTAGAAATGTATTTTATTTCTTAAAACAATAGAGGTCGGTCTCACTTGTGATCCCCCTTATTTTCTTGTTATCCAACTGCTCTGTAAGCTAAATTTAGTGTAAAATAAAATTCATTAAATTTTGCTGCAAAATGTTTTTGTTCACAAAAGTTTCTACAACATAACTTATACCCACCTTTATGAAAAATACCCGGGTATTTACCAATTTACCTATTTTAACGGGTATTAACCATTTGGGTATTTACCCTTTGCCCATCTCTAAATATGTCTTAAAATTTTTAATATGTATCTTAGATTTGGGGAACATTTTTTTGCAGTAATAATTTTATTTTAAAGAACTCCATTTAAAGAAAACTATGTACTAAGTATTTATAGGTAAATGAAAAAAACTTTTTCCTTTATGTTACGAAAATTTATCATTTTATAGTTAAATATAACTAATTTTTAAGAAAATTTATAAACTATTTTCAAAGAAAATTTTTCCTAAATTTAGTAATGTCTTTTTCCAGTGTATGTGATTATATTTGCAATAAAATTAAATTTTTCTATAAATTTAAACATGTCATGGATTCGGCCATGACATCTCAAATTTTTATACCCTACACCACTCTGTGGTACAGGGTATAATGAGTTTGTGCTGATGTTTGTAACTACCCGAAATATTGGTCCTAGACCTACCTTTAAGTATACCGATCGACTCAGAATTACTTTTTGAGTCGATTTAGCGATGTCCGTCCGTCTGTCCGTCCGTCCGTCTGTCCATCTATCGTTTTAAACACGATACAGGTCGCAATTTTCAATCAATTGACTTGAAATTTAAAACTTAAGCATCTTTTGGCCCAAGGACGAAGCCTATTTGAAATTGGAGAAAATCGGTTCATGTTAAGACCTAGCCCCCATACAAACGCCCTCTTTGGATTCGGCTTAAACGACTCTAATAACCTTATTATAATAGATATCGCTTTGAAACTCAGCAGGTAATCAAATTTGGTATGCAAAAATCATCATTTCAAATTTTAAAGGAATTGGGCCAGTCCTTCTGGTAGTACCCATACAAACCACCTTCCCGATATTCACATAATTCCCTCAAAATTCATAAAAATGGAAATAGTTAATAAAAACAAGTGAGAGTGTTAAATTCGGCTGTGCCGAATCTTGTATACCCTCCAAAATGTAAAAAAAAATTGACAGAGGCGTTTTTTTTTTTTGGGGGCGGAGGGAGTTGATAGGGTCAGTGGGGCACGTTAAGAGCACCTTCCCATCGCGATAAATATACCAAATGTTTCATTTATTTAACAAAAATACAAAAAAAACATGTAAAAACGTGTATTTTTTAGAGGTTGGTTTAGTTCTTCAAGGGGGAACTTTTTTCCCCCTGGTCCGATTTGGCCAATTTCCGAACTTAACCTGCCTAGGAACATAAGACATATTTGTGCCAAACTTGAGGTTCCTAGCTCTTTTATTTTGGACTGCATCGTGTTAACTACAGACGGACGGACGGACGGACGGACGGACGGACGGACATCGCTAGAATGTCTTAGAATCGATCACTGATCAATAATATATATACTTTATGGGGTCCCCGACCGATATTTCGATGCGTTACACACGGAATGACAAAGTGAGTATACCCCCATACTGTAGTTGGAGGGTATAAAAATTTTTTTTATATCCTCCACTCTAGTGATAGAGGGTATATATAAGTTTGTCATTCCGTTTGTAACACCTCGAAATATTGGTCTATGACCCATAAAGTATATATATTCATGATCCTCGATCGATTTTAAGACGATCTAGCGATGTCCGTCCGTCCCACAGTGGGGAAAAATGGACTTTTTTTGTCCGATTTTGCCTACAGGTCGCAATTTTTAACCGATTTTAGTTTTTCTTTTTTTGAAATTTAGCTAATAAAATTCCTCATCGGTCTGTCATGGTGGATTTCTAAAAATCGTTTTTGTTTTATTTTAATATTTTTTTTAAGTTCAGAAAATATTATTTTTTTTAGAATTTTTGCTCTAAAAAATGTAATAGGCAAAATTAAAGGTATTTGAACCCCTTATAAATGACATTAATAGCATTTGTTAATTTATTATTATTTTGGTTTTTATAAACATCTGAAAACTTTAAAATGTTCACTTTTAAGTACCTATATAATTTTAAATAATGTACCAATTTCAATGAAATTTTTTTTAAATTAAAGCTTATCATTTTCTTAATCATTATTGGTATATAAGTTATTTTTGCAAAATTGTTTAACTCTTTTTTTCGAATTTACAATGTAACAACTTTTTTTTTTTAAAAACAGACTAAAAAATAATTTTGAAATTCCAAAAATCATAAGGTAAAATTTAAGCAAAAAAATAAAATATTTGTTTCAAAAAATTTTGTGTACCAATTATGACTAAGCAAAACATAAACTTTAATCTAAAAAAGATTTCATTGAAATCGGTACAATATTTTTAAAGATATAGGCTTTTAAAAGTGAAAATTCTTGAATTTTTGTCTGGTTATAAAAACCAAAATAATAATATATTTTTAAATACAAATCACGTCGTTGATAAGGGGTTCCAATACCTTTAATTAAGTCCATAAAGCATATTCGTCCCATGCCTAATACATTTTTTATTGCAAAAAAACTGAAAAAATGAAAATTTTCTGAACTTTAGGAAAATATAAAAAGTAATCCGAAATTTTTTTTCAAAAATCCACCATGACAGATCGATGCGGAATTTTATTAGCTAAAATACAAAAAAATAAAAATTAAAATCGGTTAAGAATTGCGACCTGTAGGCAAAATTGGACAAAAAAAGTCAATTTTTCCCACTGTGCGTCCGTCCGTCTGTCCGTCTGTCTGTCTGTTGAAAACACGCTAACTTTTGAAATACTTTACCTAGGCTCCTGAAGTTTGGCATATATGTTGGGCATTTACCTGGTCAGGTTGGTATTGCAATCCAGCGAAATCGGTCCAGTGGTTCAAAAGTTATGAGCAAAAGACTGAATTTCGGCAAGGGTTTTTCGTGAATTTATGAGATAAAAAGCACTATAACTTTCGAAAATCAATTCTGAGGATGCTGAAGCTTAGCATATATATTTTTCGTTCCTCCAGCCTAGTTCGTGTTGAATTTCACCCAAATCGGTCCAGTAGTTCAAAAGTTATTAGCAAAACCGTGTATATCAGATTAGCTTCACCTTAAATTAACGTGGTGAAACCCCATTAAACCTGTTTTAAAACCATTGGTAAGTCACAAAAATATTTTAAAACGTATTTTTGTCACTCAAAAATATTTTTATACCAAAACAAAAAAAATCCACTCGAAAAAAATTTTACACTCAAAAAAAAAATTAGTAATTTTTTTTTAATGTTAAATTCGAAAAAATTTTGCACTCAAAAAAAAATTAAAATTTTTTTTTTTTGAATGTAAAATTTTAAAAAATTTTACACTCAAAAAAAATTTTACACTCAAAAAAAAAATTAGTATTTTTTTTTTTTCAAAAATTACTAAAAAAAAATTTTTTTACACAAAATAAAATATTTCTAATCATGACTGTTATTTTTTTCACGTTAGAAAATTTACTATCACTTAAAATGGGCATTGTGGAGGGTATTCATAAATTCGGCCAAGTCGAATTTAACTTTTCTACTTGTTAGGTGTTAAACGTGTACTTTAGTAACCTAATCAAATCGGAATATAGTTGGATCAATTTTGGACTTAGTCCCCCATATAAAAATTTCGACCGATATTCAGTCAAATTGGTCTATTGACAAAAAAATAAACCAATTCCACTAAAATTTGATCTGTGTGTGTTTTCTACACTAAATAAAGATCTAACAAAAGACATATACAATCGGTCCATGTTTGGACTTGGAACCCATTTTCCGGAAAACACCGGTGTAGGGTATCATATGGTCGGTCTTGACCGACTATAACTTTCTTACTTGTTTTTATCTGATCTTATTTAATTTTCAGAATTTTTGTAAATTTGTCCGACTTTAACCTAAAATTGTCTGTTTTTTTTTAATTTTTTAAAATTTTCACATTTAAACTGTAACAAAACCCAGCAAAAAATAAACGAAGTGGTTCAAAAATAATTAGTGGTTTCACTACATACAAAGTAGCGATAGGTGCCGAACTTCATATTCCGTAGGAAGTACTTTTAAAATCACTTCCAAAAATGCTACAAAATAACAATAAAAACATCTTTCACCAGTTCTTTGCTTAATGATTTTGAAGTACCTTTTTCATATGTTCTTAGGAATCAAAACAAATCACCACAACATATGAACTTCTTTTTCAACTGAAACAATTAGAATGAGGGTGATACACGAAGTATGCAATTTTTTCTTCGTCCAGCTTCAAATAGATTTAGGTTTTGCAAAAATGGTGTCAAAATTTGGTAATGGCATTTCATTTCTCTTTATTTAGAGCTTAAAAAATCGAAAAGACGGAAGTCGATTATTGATAATTTTTTTTTAAATTTCATATCTTATATCAAAAAAAGTTGGTCCTAAATTATATAAATACATTTACGAACTAAAGCGGATGTTGCTGCATCACATTATTAAAGATTGTTTAAGCTTTTTAGAAAATTGAGGTATAGGCTTGTGGTCAAAACAAACTTGTGAATCAATTCGCCGTGAATTTTTATAGTTTTGTGATCTCTATAATTTCTTCTTTTTTAATTCGAAGTATGTACGTTTGATCACACAGGTTCACAAAATTTGACCTTTTTCAATTTGCCTGACCTTTGACACCTGATTTATATGGATTTTAGTGTGCTGATTCCGAATCTGTTATCCAATTTTTTCCATCAGCTCGCGTTCGCGAGCAAATCGCTGCTAAAGAGTCGAAAAAGTGCGTTTTTTACCAATTTTGCTTGGCTATAATTTCCAAAAAAAAAATTAGTGCATCAGTTTTAAACACGAACTTAACTATATTGGATGCCAGGATTCCAAAACTGGTATTAGGTTTTTTCTGACAGCGTTAGTTTTCGAGTTATTAAAAAGGCCATAAATATTTAGACAAAATTACAGAGGTCATAAATTTAAAAATTTTTTTTTAGCGATATCTCAAAAACTAAAGATGACTCAACAAAAGTAAGAGCATTTTTGGAATCAGCATATCTAACATACCTAAAATCGTCATTCACTTTTTGGATGTAAGACTAGTGTTGGTAAATATAGACTCATAAACATGCCCAAAATAGCCTATTTTCAAAGTTTCCTTAGGCTATATCTCAAAAACTAGAGCTGACCCAAACAGTAGCCAGATTTGAAATCAGCATACCCCTATTACCCAAAATTAGTTATCAGAACCCGGGCAAAAAAAAGTGTTGCCCTGTGTTATCAATGAAATTAATTTTTCTATCTCTTACAAAAATAAGTGAAAAAAGAACTTCTAATTTAGAAGTTCTAAATCACCAAATAAAAATGATATAATCACACCCAAAATGCCAAGAAATATGTACTTCTAAAGAAGTGATGAAAAAAGTGCTTCCAAAAGGTCAAGTTATATTAACATCCGGATCACTACTTCAGAAGTTGTGATAAAAACACTAGTGATATATGTTATACTTAAGTGTCAATCTTTCGCCACTGAAAAGTGGCGATAAAAAGAACATACTTTGTGTGTCACGCCCATATTAAATTCATCAATGTTTCAGTTGAAGAAGAAGTACATCTGGTTCATAAGTTGTGGTGAATTTTGTAGTGAATGGTAAGCTCTTTTTTTGCTGGGAACAGTTAGAATGAAATGTCTCATATGAAACAGTTTTGGTTTGATATTCGATGAAATTAAATTTTTAAAAAAAGAAATGATAAAACTAAAAAATGTAATTTTTACAAGACTTTGTTATATATGTAGGCTTGCTCTATATTTACCAAAATCAAAAATAAACAAAATCTTTTTCTTTGACAAAATAAATTATTGAATTCGTTCCATCAGAAAAATTTAAACTTTCTGAGGATGCTTCACAGTTTGATTTACACTTTAAACGGCCGGACAGATTTAAGTCATTTTTAAATTGCATACTGGCCCGTGAAGTAAAAATTAGTTTGATGGAACTAATACTTGAACAATGTTCAATGAACATTTTGTTGTTAAACTTACGCAGATTTCCCATGCCTGGAAATCGCAAACCTTTTGCTAGAAAAAGTTAATCTTTTTCCAGTCAAACAGTTTTAAAAATAGTACCAGATAGAATACTTTGGTTGGATTTTACAGTCAGCACTTAAGTTTAAGTGGACACTTAAGTGAAAGGTTTTCGAAACCATTTGGAACCATTTTAAACCAAAAATTACTATTTATTTCTGGTTGACAATACAGCCTAAGACAATATCGCCTGACAAAAATATTGAAAAGCTACAAATTGTATTAACAACATTGCACTTAATTGTCTACTTACACTTAAGTGCTGACTGTTAAATCTTTCCTTAGTGTATGGTAAGGATTATAAAATTTTCCACATTCAGTTGGAATAATATCTACGGTGAATTAAAATGATACTGCAAAGAAATTAAACAAATAATTATTTACCCTAAGGCACACACTCATACAATTAGTGTATTTATATTTTTTTAGAAATTTAAGATGTCTTAGAAAATTACCACATTGAATGGCGGCACTAATCCTACTAAATATTTTATACTCGTACATACAATACATTTGTAACTTTGTTTGTAGTACATTTATACTCGAATTATATGAATTTGAGTAGTTGCCAAAAATAATGAAAAGAAGACACAATTTTTGTCGTCGTTGTCATCGTCGCCATAGTGAATGAACAAAAAAAAAATGCAGTATTCTCTTAGAAATATTTATATACATTTAACTTTGAATAGGGTTCTTATAAAAATAATATTTTTTTTAATTTATAAAAAAATCGCCTTTATTTGACAAAAAAAAATCGCCTCTATTTGACAAAAAAAAAAAAAAAATTCAAAATTATTTTCAAAAGTTTCGAAAGTTCCCACCATAACATTTTCTAGTAAATAGACCTCATGAATCTAAAGCAATACATACAAAATTGAACATAATTTTACATAAAGTGGACCTCGTGATTCCAAACCCGTTAAAAAAATTATTGTGTTTCATGTAGAATTAAAAATAAAAATTAACCACATTTTGAATTACCCTGTACAAAATATTGTTAGTGTATGCTAATTTATAGTTATATTTCTTTTATTTCAAATGAGTTTACATGCATGTATGTTAGTGTGTGTAAATATATAAAAAACATATACTATGCACAAAATATTGTCACATGATTTTTAACAGTGAAATTTACAAGTTAAACTCAACTAAAACATTAAAAAGACTCCCTTTTGGCTGAGTTAACAAATAAAGAATTTTTAAACCAACCAAAAAAAATATATTGGCTTAAAAGAGCAATAAAGTGAATGACATAACCAACCAAACTAAAAAACTATACAATATTAGAATTGTTTATCACAGACATTAAGGCGCCTTAGAAGAAATAATTTGTAAAATTTATTTATAATTTTGTTTTATTTTAATATTCATTGTACATTTAGCATCAACTCTTGTTTGTATATATGTACATTAGAGTGTCCCTTATTTTGGAAATGTTGGAAATCTTGAGACGGTACCCGCTCATTTTTTTCCTTTTGACTTAAAAATAACTCAGGAAAAATTTTACGCCCCTAGGACCACGCCTTCCCTACGCGACGGGGCCTTAAAGAGCGGGGCCTAAAAAATCATTTTTCCATACAAACCAAAAAATTTTTTTTTTTATTTTTAATTTTTTTGTTATTAATTATTATATTACTTGGTTTGCTTATTCACGACAAAAAATTTGATTTTGGAGGGATAAGTCTTTCAGCGCTAAAAAATTTTTCGCAAAAAAAAAATTTGGGCGGCCGGGGTCCTACAGTAAAAAATTTTTAAAAAATATTTTTTTTTAGTTTTGACCAGCAACGGTTTTAGTTGCTATGTTGCTTTAAATGATATATATTCCAAAAAAAAAATTATTCATATCTGTGACATCTTTATCTTTTTCGAAAAAAAAAATTTTGAGCCGTAGGAATCCTACGGTAAAAAATTTTTAAAAAATATTTTTTTTTAGTTTTGAAAAGCAATGGTTTTAGTTTTTATGTTGTTTTTAATGATATATATTCCAAAAAAAATATTATTCATATTTGTGACATTTTTATCGTGTATCGAAAAAAATCATCAATGCATTTTTTACCCTTTTTTAGAACACGATTAAGATGTCACAGATACAAAAAATATTTTTTTATGAATATATATCATTTAAAGCAACATAGCAGCTAAAACCGTTGCTGGTCAAAACTAAAAAAAAATATTTTTTAAAAATTTTTTACTGTAGGACCCCGGCGGCTCAAAATTTTTTTTTGCGAAAAATTTTTTAGCGCTGAAAGACTTATCCCACCAAAATCAAATTTTTTGTTGTGAATAAGCAAACCAAGTAATATAATAAATAATAACAAAAAAATTAAAAATCAAAAAAAAAATTTTTTGGTTTGTATGGAAAAATGATTTTTTAGGCCCCGCTCTTTAAGGGCCCGTCGCGTAGGGAAGGCGTGGTCCTAGGGGCGTAAAATTTTTCCTGAGTTATTTTTAAGTCAAAAGGAAAAAAATGAGCGGGTACCGTCTCAAGATTTCCAACATTTCCAAAATAAGGGACACTCTAATGTACATAAAGTATGACAATATTTATTATTTAAGATTAGTGTTAATTATCTTAAAATGTCAGAATAAAGAATATGATGCCAAAAATATATGAAATTTCCTAATAAAATTAATTTTAAGGTCTTTGAACTTTTTTTATTTTAAGTTCATGGTTCAAAATATATAACGATAATAGAAATAATGTGGAAGATAAAATGTTAATGTGTTAAATTTTATAAAAATTAAAGATATATTTGAGCGAATGTTTTTTGGTATATTTAAACGCAGAGAAAGAAAGGATTCTGGTAATCATAAATGTATCACTATATGCTTGTAGCAAACATATTATGATAGAATTATCAATAATAATTCGTCGCTTTTAACATATGACTGCCATTGCATGGCAGTTTTACTTTCAGGGTACAATTTTTCTCGAAGGAAGTACAAACGTGTTACAAATTTTAATATTTCCTCAACAATAGCATTTATAAAGCTACTGAAATAGCTTTATAATAAAAAAACAAGGAAAAAAGTTAAATTCTGCCTTGACGAAGGTATTAATACCCTCCATAAAGCAAAAACGATTATTTAAAAAAAAAAAAAAAATTAAAAAAAAAAATCCGCGGAAAAAAATTTTGTCAAAAAGATAATTCCGCAAAATTTTTTTTTTCATTTCAACTAGCATCCATATTAAAGCATTTTGTATTTTTGGTTATGCAGAATGTATCAAAATTTTCGACAAAATGTAATTTTTGCTCATTACTTTTTAACCGCTTAACCGATTCGTCAAATCCTTGTAAATTTTTTACCTTGATCGCCATTTCCACATAGAAATATCTCATAGAAATATCTTAGTAGAAAAATTAGTAAACCCATTGTAGATCAAGTTTTACAGAATAATGCCGTATTCAACAAATATTAATGTTAATATCGTTGAATAATCAGTATACTTGTTTCAACTATTACACTCGCGTCTACAGAATTCAATAGATAAAACAAAAAAGAAAAAACAACCCTGTTCGTTCGTTTTTATACCCTCCACTTAGTGATAGAGGGTATATATAAGTTTGTCATTCTGTTTGTAACTCATCGAAATATCGATCTGGGATCCCATAAAGTATATATATTCATGATGCCCGATCGATTTTAAGACATTCTAGCGATGTCCGTCTGTCCGTCTGTCCGTCTGTCCGTCTGTCCGTCTGTCCGTCTGTCCGTCTGTCCGTCTGTCCGTCTGTCCGTCTGTCCGTCTGTCCGTCTGTCCGTCTGTCCGTCTGTCCGTCTGTCCGTCTGTCCGTCTGTCCGTCTGTCCGTCTGTCTGTCTGTCTGTCTGTCTGTCTGTCTGTGGAAAATGCTGTCGCGGATAAAATATTGCACAGAGATGACTGAAACTTAACATATTTATTGGAAGTTCTCCCGAGAAGTTTGGTATTGCATTTGAGCGATATCGGTTCAGCGGTTCAAAAGTTATGAACGAAAATGTAAGCACACCTCAAAAATTTCAGTACATTCAACATAACCAAAAAATACAAAATGCATTAATTCGGCTTCTGGTTGGCATATGTGAACATAATTGAACACCAAATGGTATTTAAACAAGTACGAACATTTTTTTTGACAAAAAAGGAAAAAATCGCGGATTTTTTTTACCAAAATTTTTTTCGCGGAAATTTTTTTTTCAAAAAAAAATTTTTTTTTCAAAAGTAATTTCCAATTAAATAAAGTTTTTTGCAATAATCTTTTTGAAATTGTGGAGGGTATCACTACATTCGGCAAGGCCGAATTTAACTTTTTTACTTGTTTTTTTATTATAACGAGTGAGTTGGTAGCAATGTGAAATGTCTCTTATAAAATTATTTAATGTGTTTGTTTCTTATAAAATTATTTAATATTAGAAAAATAAATAAAAATAGGATCTGATCTGTAAATATTTGGTAAGTAATAAAATACATTGATTACTTTATGTGTTCACACTATATTAAAACGTTTTTTGTTTTTTTTTTAGGATTTTGTTTTGGTATCATCAGATAATTAGAGAATGGCTAATGGGTGCATAACATGAATAAACGAAGTGTGTGTGAAAATCTTTGTGAAAATCTTCAAATATTGCAGCTTAAAAAGCCGGAAATAAAAAAAATATTGTGATTTATACTTAATAAAAGAATATTTACAAATAACAACAAGCTTTTTTTAATAATAAAATTTCTTATATTAACAAAAATATGAGTTGAATTTACATAAAATACGAGTTGATTAACAAAAAAACGAGTTGATCAACTTTTACAAAAACTGACAACAATTTTTATTGAAATCAACATAAATATTTGTAGGGTCAAAATCAACAATGATTTCTGTTGAATTTACAACGATTTTCTTTGGGAATACAATGATTTTTGGTTGAGTGCAGAATGTCTTAGAATCGATCACTGATCAATAATGTACTTTATGGGGTCCCAGACCGATATTTCGATGTCGACGGAATAACAAACCATTAATACCCTCTACTTCAAAGTTCAGGGTATAAAAAAGTTTAACTTGTTAATTTATTTCTATTCTATGAATCACTTTTAAATTTCTCACACGTTTAATTCTTTGAGTAATCCAGATTTGTATGCACTCAAAAAAATGACACAACTAAAATTTGGAAAAATGTGTTTAAAAATTACACCGCTCAACAAATCGAAGGTTTTTGGATTCGGCTTGAAGTTTTATATAAAATTTTTAAAGATTTTGACTCGCTGATTCCAAATCCGTGCTCCAAATTTTTTCATCACGTCTAGAATTTTAATTATTCGCGGTTGAAAATGCGAAAAACAGCGATTTTCGCCTTTTTTGAAAGCCTGCACAGTAGCCGCTGGGTGGAATAAAAATCTGGTATAAAGCGTGAGAGTAGAATTGAACTATGATCTCAAAAATATGATCAAAAACATTTTAAGTTGTTGCACTATTATTGGCCAAAAATGCATATTAAAAAAACACGGTCAAAAAAATTTGAAAATGCACCATTTTTAAAAGGCTCTAAAAAAACAAAAACCAGGTGATCAATCTTTACTGCGATGAGCTCAAAATTTAGGCAAAAGTTCATTCTTTCTTATAGACGTTCAATCCCATTCAAGATATCTTCCGGTTTATACAAAAAATAACACAGAAAGCTTAATTTTGTAAAATATTTATTTTTTTGGAGTTTTTCCTTGAAAAATATTAAAAAACTAAGGTAAATTTTACAAAAATGGTAATTTTAACAGTATCATTTTAAAACGCAAATAAAGCCCAACCAAACGTAATAATTTGTTCTATGTTGGAGACCATAGACAAATTATACTTTTGCGCTTTATACCAGATTTGTATTCCACTGAATGGCTGCTGTGCAGGTTTTTAAATAATGCAAAAATCTTCATTTTTCGCATTTTCAACCGTGAATAACTAAAAATCTGGACGTGATGGGAAAATTTGGAGAACAGATTTGGAATCAGGAGATCAAAGTCTACTAAAATTGATCATCAGAATTCAAACCGGAAAATGAGTGTTGAGCGGTGTTATTGACTAGCTTTCTTAAAATTTAGTAAAATTAACTTAAAAATTTGAAATTTGATGACCAGATTGGGTTCAGACCCGATGGATCCTAACCTCTATGGGCCCAGATCCAGTTGGATCCCTTAAGGATTGTCATAATTTTTGATTCAACATTTTGCTCCGTTTCGCTATTTCTTACTTAGCTTTTAAAAAACGTGAATTTAGGGGCCCAAGAGTTACAGAAATGGTTTTGGACTGTTTGTTGTTTCGGCATTATTTACCGAGATAAGAACATTATTAAAATTTTGGGTATGCCTACTTTTTTAAATTCAAAGTTAGGGGGTCCACACATATGAAGCAAAAAAGAGCTTCCATTTTTCCTAATTTTTAAAATTATTTTTTTTTTTTTTCAAGTTTTGAAATTGAGGAAGTGATGTTCTTAGAATTTAGTTAAAAACTTCTTAAAATAAGTTAACACAAAATGGCGATATCTCGAATACAAAGTGAGAGAGAGCGAAACCGATTAAATTTTCAAAAGAAATACTATGAAGAAAAATATGGAATAGCCAAGGTCTACACATCTGGGGACCCTACACATTCGGCCCTAATCTTGAATTTAAAATTGGTCGTTCGCATTTACAAATGCTAATAATAATATAATAATAATTTTGATCTTAAAATAAATAGGCCATATAGGGTTTTACTTTTATTTTTTTGTTTGAACTGAAAGTGGTCCAAAAACTTTCTATTGGGTGTCAAAATGAAAAAATTTCCTTACCCTCACAAAAACCGCAAAATATTACACATTTCATCTTATTTCTAGACAACCAAGTTTTTTATTGTTGATGTTATCTATTTGGAAAATAGGTCTTTCCTGATAAAATTCAAAAATATTACAAAAAACTTTTTTTTTTTGCGAATTATGAGACTTTCAAGTAATAAAAAAATCGCGCAATCGTAACTTCATTAGCGATTTCTTCGAGTTATGCCACTTTAAAAAATTATGCTCTGGTAAAAATGCTTCTGAAAGTATTCCCAACGCATCTCTCGAGGTCCGTATCGAGTTTTCTTTTCCTTAACCTGAAAGGGGTGCAGAAAGTTCCTATTAGGAGTCAAAATGACTCAATAAAAATTTCATGAAAATTTCCTTCTGCTGCCGTATTAAGGTTGAAGCCAAATCATTACCATTTTTCTCCCAGTTAGTTCATGTTCCCATTTTTAGTTAATTTTTTCTTTGTGTGTTTTTTAAAATACACATTTATCTATTTATTTTGGCGAAATAACCGTTTTAACAATTACCTTGCCATTGGTGATAGTGTTGTAATGCTTATATAATGCATGAACATTCATTACGTTTTATAAATTTTAAGTTTTACTTATCTTCTAAACTTTCAGTTAGCTTTCATTACAAGGACATTACAGATGGTTGTGTGCGTGTGTGTGATTGAACTTATAACGTTAAATGCGTGCTTTGAAAATATAAAATAATTTATCTCAAACAGACAATTTCCACAGGTATTAACGTTCCGTACCACCCTTGCAATTGCAATTTTGGTGTCCAACAAATGCGTACAACTACCGCAACAGGAAATAATTTTACTTTGTAGTTATTGGTTTCCTGGAACAAGCGGGATTTTCTTGTTTCTTATGCAATGAAAGCTGTAGTTTTGTCGTTTGCAAAATATAACGAAAAAGATAATAGAGAAGGGAACAAATTAACGTACAAATTTCAGCGGATTTCCGTTTCAGCATATAATTTTGCCAATGTAGAAGTTTTGGTCGCTTGCATCATCAACAAACATATTTCAAATACTTTTACACGCACCAATACAATAAGTGTAAGCGAATAGTTGCAAAGAGTAATAAACACAATAGAGGTATTTTTTTGCTGACGGATTACCAAGATATTGATGTTCATTCAGAATTACTTACTTTTCAGAGAGAGACATATAGATTTATGATTCAAATAAATAAAACAATTGGCAATACCGTTTTTTAATGCATTTAAGTCGATTTTAATTACCGTTTTAGCATATCTTTTGATATTTTTGGCTCAAGTTTTATTCCGAATCGGAGTTTTTTTTTTAGATTTTAAGATCTAAGATCCTCCAAATAATATTTTATATTCATTTGTTGAGTAAAAATCGTTATTAACTAATTGAAAAACATCTAATCCTCAAACAAAGATAAAATTGTTAACAATGATGTCGTTTTATCGTCATTACTTCAGGTATATATTGTTAATGTAAAGTAAATTTAATATAATTAATTATACGCACCATATACTGAAGTAATAATGTTAAACAAAAATAACTTTAGAATTTACTTTATCGATCCATTTTTTTAAACAGACTTATATCGATGCATGTTTGCCGATAAAATATTTAAATCATCGATATATTGAACTCTAAACAAAAAAGATTTACAACTAATAATTATATTCGTGTTAGTTCAGAAGTTATCGAAATTTTCACATAGGAACACATTTTTCAAAAGGTGGCAACGATCGTATAGTGATGCTACAGAAGAGACCTTTTAGCTAGCCTTGAGAGCATTAATATCTCTTTTATTTAACACTCCATGTTCTTTGACAGTTGGTAAGTACAAAATGTGTGTATATAATGCTTGTAAATATATTGAAACAAATATTAAACCAAACTTTTTACTATGCGCTAAGAAGTTTATATCTTTTAAGCTTAACCAAAAATTATGCAAGGACATGAACTGTGCTGGAGTTTAATATATTCCAAAATCGAAATTACTTTTACTAGCAGACCACTTTACTTGGAAAACAATTTTTATTAAACTAAAATCGTTAGCAAAGTCAAAGTAATAATTATTTCTTTGAGGGGGATAAGAAAAGAAATCTAGTTAAAATAATGCAAAGGAATTTAAAGTACTAATTTCATGACTTTCCTTACACTGATAAAAAATATGGAAGCACTTTAAAAGTTGTACACACCAAACAATACGTCGTCCAATTAGCAGCAACAATCTATGGACTGCTACACAGAAAGAAAAAAAATTGCAAATGAACGAAATTCATAGTATTTATAAACAACTACATAAAAATTATGAACTTTTTCATTAAATTTGAACTTTTTCATAGTATTTATGAAAAAATGTTAAATAGTTCTTAAATGTCACATATTATGATTTATTCATAAATAATATGAAAAAGTTTATAAGTATTATGAAAAAGTTAATAAATTGTATGAATTTATGCATACTATGAAAGTCGTTCATTGGAAACTTTTTTTGTGTGTAGCTAAATTTAAGCAACAAATTTAACTAATGCACTATGGTTCCAAATCCATTTTTTTTGGCATAAATTTCAAAAATGAAGAAAAGTCGCTAGTTTGGAATGTGAAATGCTTTTTTATCTGTTAATGCAAGTAAAATTCGATTTTCAAAAAAAAAAAATTTTGAAAAAAAAAATTTTTTTTTGAAAAAAATTTTTTTTTTCCTTGAAAAAAAATCTTATCGACCTAAATATATTACTCGTAGTTAGTTAGCTCGGCCGAAGGCAAAAAAAATTATTGGTAAAAAAAAATTGAAGATGTGCTACGCAAAAAACAGAAAATTTTGACAAAATTTGTCCTAAACTAAAATGACAATTTCGGGAGTTTGCCGAAAAATACTGGCTAGATGTTAATTTTAATATTAAATAGACCATCTAGGAAACACTTCTACGTTTACAGACTCATGCAAGTTCGTGCCCAAACACAACTTTTTGTCCATGAAAGATATATTCCATTTTGGCTTCAAAATCCTCAAAATCACAACACCCAAGAATAACGCCAATGATGCATGGAATTTAAAATTGGAGTTTTTAATAAGAACTACTTTCTTTGGGCTTTAATTTCCCTTTTTAGCCTTTTTATAATTTAGTTTTTTCCCATTTGGTGTTAGTATAATTGTAATATTGTTTTGATCCCGATTTAATAATACGTCTTAAAACTTTCAACTTGGAAACCCTGGCAGACTGACAGTATTGCCACCAAATTTTTTTCATTCTACTTTCTTAATGGCTTGGAGTGTTGCCTTTGAGAAACTGTATAAGCTTTTGAAAATTTGTTAATTTTTTTTTTTTTAATTTCTGCAAAAAAAAAATGCATTTGGAACCATAGTGTAATGTAACTCTTAAAATACTTGAGATAACCTGTGATAAATTAACACTACAATTTACACATTAGATGCATTGAAAATAAGTTAACAATTTTATTAGTTAAAAGTCTTAAGTTTCTAAAGTATACCTATGTTTAGCATAGTTTTAATAAATTTAATTGCGTTTAGATCAAATTGGATTTACTTTGGGTAGCATTTTAATTTTATGTAACAGAATTCGTACACAATAGAAAATTCCCAAATTACCAACTAAATGTAACACAGCTCACATAACCACTACCCACCCATTCACCAAAGACAATAATCAGCATCAACATTAAACTTAAGGAATGTAGCAACATTTAACAGTAAGTTTCTACTCATACCATGACGACAACTATTGTGTATTAGAATAATAGCAAAGAAACCAACATTTTCTACTTGAAAATTTGGCAGAAAATTGCAAATGAAAATTAATGTTTACACATACACTACATACATATGTGCATATAATACTAATACGAATGCAATTCTATGAAATCGTATAAGCCCCATAGTCAGTCAGTTATTCACTGACTACGTCAGTCACTTGCTACGTCAGTTAAATTTTCAATTGTTTCTTTATTGTAGCTGCGCAATAGGGTGGAGCAATTTTCTTTTTCGATTTCTTTTATAGTCGGGGTCAAAACAGTTGTTTTTTATGCCCTCTAACCACGTGGACCCAATAACGTTCGTATATGTTTTTGATTGATCCATGATATATTTTAGGACATTCTATGGATATCCTTAAATCCGTCTGTAGAAACGATGATTTAGTCCGAATCAAGAGAGCTAGACCCCTGAAGTGTGCCACGAACATGTCTTATGGTCAAGACTGGTCAAGTTCGTATGTGGGCAAAATTAGACTAGGGGAAAAAGTTCCCCCTTGAAGATTTAAAACTACCCCAGAAAGACTCAATTTTAAATGTATATATTATTGATCCTAGGCAGATTTTAAAACCATCCAGTGATGTCCGTCTGTCTGTAGAATCTACGATTCAGCCAAACCAAACGAGATGAACTACCGAAGTTTGGCACGAATGTGTCTTACCTTACTGGTACTTCATATAGTTCGTACTAGGGGGAAAAAGCTGCCCCTTAAAATTTTTTATATTTTTTTTTTAAATTTGCTCAACAAAATTGATAACTTACATAAGTATTCAGCCAGCAAACTCAATCGTGAAGGGGAAGATGTTCCCCGAAGTCTTCCGTCATTCCCCCTTTCCAAAAAAAATGCCCCTGTCAGAATTTTTTATTTTGTAGGTTACAAAGATTTGGCAATGCCGATTTAACAATCTCACCAATTTGTTCCAATTCTTATTTGCTCCGCCCTACGGCACACTGCAAATTGCACATACATTATTTTAGCTATCCATATATTAATTTTATACATTCAACTGCCATCATCTTACGGCATTCAATTGAATTTAAGACACTTCACAAATACTGGCCCCTAACAAAATGTCTTCTTAATTTTCTACAATTCTAAAGGGAAAGTTTCTGATGTCAACGACAATTTAATTTTGTTGCTAAAGGACAATGGTTACGGTACATTTATTACATTGTTCTGCCTTGCCATCTACATGAACTAGTATCATTTTTGAATAGAAACACATACAATAAACCAATTGTATTACGAAACGTGTGTCTAAATTTTGTACTTTTGTTCTTCTATTTGTAGAAGGGCATATAGGGGAACCTTTCCATTTCGGCAGCATTAATTAAAGTAGATCAAAATATATATTTAATTAGATGTTGGATAATTTTAGTATGAAGATTATTTATAAACATAAATTTTAGAATTCGTAGTGTTAAGGGCTTAACAAATGCACTTACAAATTATAAGGAAATTCTACGAAACAGTTGCTTGTTTCCATAAAATTCTTATTTTGTTAAAATTTTTGAAATAATAAAAAAATTCTCATCCTTTGCAGTTTTAATTATCATAAGGTATCTTAAAAGGATGATAGTTTTAAGTCAAGATCAGACAGTTTCAAAAAGACACCAAAAATGTTCAAATTTTGTGGTCACATGGCCACAGTAGGAGGCTATACTCACTTTGTCATTCCATGTGTAACGCATCGAAATATCGTTCGGGAACCTTACTGCGCTGAATCTGAAGGTTTTAAGATATCTTAGCTTGAAGTTTAAGAAAAAGTTTTTAAATTATTTTTCTTCTATTTGCTGAGGTATTGTCTCAGACAGGTTCATGTAGTAGTACGTAGCATGTCATCAAACACATCATATATAAGTTTCAACGGACGATATCTCAGCAAATTAAAAGTATGATATCTAAATAAAAAAGCATTGTTTTTTAATTGTGAATTTAAGACTGTTAAAAGTTTGCCGTAAAATAGAGGCGAAATGTAAAAAAATTTGCATTTAAGAGAAAAAAACATGAATGTAGCGAAAACGCGATTTTTTCGAACTTCATTTGAAGATAACTCAGAAAAGAAACAAGTAGAAAAGTTAAATTCGACTTTGTCGAATCTATGAATACCCTCCACAATGCATTTTTTTAAAGGGTAGTACATTTTTTAACGTGAAAAAATTAACAATTTTGATTAGAAATATTTTATTTTGAGTAAAAAACTCTTTTTTTGTCATTTTTAAAAAAAAAGAAGAAAAATTACTAATTTTTTTTTTTGAGTTTAAAATTTTTTTCGAGTGTAATATTTTTTTTACTGTAAAAATATTTCTGAGTAAATGCACATACGTATGTACACAAAATATTATAATTTTTGTAAAAAAAGAAAAACTAAATTTTTTTTTTTGTAAATTTTTTTTGAGTGTAAAAATTTTTTTGAGTGTAAAATTTTTTTTAAGTGTAAAATTTTTTTCGAGTGTAATTTTTTAGTTACCAATGCTTTTAAAACTAAACAAGTTTAAAAAGCATTGCTTTAAAATTAAACAAGTTTGAAAAGCATTGTTTAGTTACCACCAATGCTTTTAAAACTTGTAAAAACACGTGGCATTTTAGATGAAACTAATCTGCAATTCAGGGTTTTGCTTATAACTTTTGAACCACTGGACCGATTGAGCTGAAATTTAATACCAAACAGACCCGGGGAACGGCAAAGATGTAAAGTCTTTCAAAAGTTAGCGTGTTTTCTACGGACAGACAGACAGACGGACGGACGGACGGACGGACGGACGGACATCGCTAGATCGACTTAAAATCGATCGAGGATCATAAATATATATACTTTATGGGGTCCTAGACCAATATTTCGAGGTGTAACAAACGGAATGACAAACTTATATATACCCTCTATCACTAGAGTGGAGGGTATAACAAGATATTACAGAGGTTACACATTTTTTTGAAGGAAATAAGTAGGACTTTCAGAAGGCATATTACGTTTTATAAATAAAAGCGAATTTGGGGCAGTTATATCGTCTGGAATTTGTGGATAAATATGTTTATTTTAAAATTTTAACTTAAGATATCTCGAAAACCTGATGTGATGGTGAAATTCTGAGTACAAATTCAGAGAAACTCAAACCCTAAGAAAGATATATTGAAGCCCCTGGGGTTTCGACTTTTTTAAAATTTTGTCGGCCTGTGTTATTGATCCAAGATAGATTTTAAAACATTTTAACAAAGTCCTTTCGACTTTCAGCGAAAAGCACTATTCAAAAGTTAAAGAGAAAGACGCCTGAAGATTGCTGTAAATATTTCCTATAGTCATAAGAAGATTAAGTTCTGAAATGGGCAACATCGGATCAAGAGAAATATCTCCTCTTGAAAAACAATGCCTACCTAAAAAAAAAAAAGAATTTTTACAGTTTCTAATAAAATAAACATTTTTAAGTTAGAAGTAGTTCAAAGTCCTGAACTTTGTAGCTATTTAATTTTTGGAGCTCTTAGCGCTTAGAACACGAATATCATAGTTTTTAAGTTATCCAGTTTTTAAATTTTCAAGACCATATTGTATTCCTGAATTCACGTAACTCAAAAACTGAGCAAGCTAGAGCGAATCGAAAAAAAAATTATGAAAAACCATGACAATCCATGGGGTACCTCAACTGGGTCTAGGCTCAGGTCAGAATCTATTGCTTTTGAATGCGAATTATATTTCTCTTTCATTTCTACTCTTTTATATGGCTAATATTATTATTGGTTGTATAAAAAAAGTACTGCTATTATATGTACATTTAAAATTAACGTTTACAGTTTATTTAAGTAAAAAGAAACTTTTAATTTTGCTTAAGGGAAACAACATGATATTACTAAATGCATTATTACATTTAATGCGTTACATTTAAAATCGCCCTATTTTGTAATGTCTACTCACACCGGCACAATTTAGTAATGTAAAAGTGTGTGTGTGTGTGTGATGTTGCTTTAGGCTTAACAAATTACTATGTGGACCACCTTCAGTTTTATCTACAACACACTATTCATGAAACGCAAACAACAGCAACTAACTTGATTTTATCACTAGGCCATTAGGAAATGTTGCCATTCATTTTATAGTATATAAATAATATGAGAACATATTCAATAGGTTGGAGCAAAATTTTCCTTTTTTTCGAATTTCAAAAGCGTCGGGGTCAGAATAGTTGCCGATAAAACAAAATATCTTCAACACAACAAAATATTTTGGCAATGTCTTTGGGTTCCTTTTTTGACTTAAAAATCGGAATGTTTCCAACAAAGTGCAAAAAAAAAGCAACTGTTCCGACCCAGACGATTTGGAAATTCGAAACTGACAAATTCGCCCCACCCTAATATACAAACATAAATAGTACCTACATAAGTAGCAGCATATCATATTATTTTGATAGTCTACTAAATTGTACTGCTGTACTTATATCACAGAACATATAGTATGCAAACAGGCATGTATTCTATTTATTTTCCAATATGTTTTGAAGGAAAAAATAGATATAAACAAAAGTTGCTAACAAAAAAAAATAGCAGATTGTAAAAAACGATTTAAATTAAATCTAAATTTAAATGAAAATATAAAAATGTGAAAAATTATAATCATTTGCAATCATTTTTACGCATTACAAGCAAACATAAACTGTTTGTTTATTGCAAAATGGTATTTGTTTATTGCAAAATATTATTTTTTTTATTTTTAATAAAATGTATACCTTATTTTGTTTTATTTAACATTTTATATAGATAAAATGCACAATTGGCAATTAAAATAAAAAATTGGTTATTTTGCTTTGCTTGTTTCCTAAATTTTTTTGTTGTTCTTCTTTCTGTCGTATTGTTTATATTTATTAAACGTCAAAAGTTACACCGTAAGCTGTCACTGATTCTTGTACACATTCAATGCAATCCTGAGTGCACACCACTTATGTACTGTGACTTATACATTTACAATTACACACCCAAAATTGCTAGCGCCTGTGTGTGTTTTGTACTTGCAAAGTTTATGAGTGTGACTACAACATCAGTGGAATATGCTGGAGGCTTTTACCATGATACAACTAACTAAAACACGCAAACATTTAGTTTTTATTATTGTTGTAGTTGTTTCTTTATATTTATGATATTTAAACATTGCAATTTCCACTAATATATTCCATTTACGAAAAATATGCATAAAATTATATACAAAACATACTTGTATACGTAGCGGAATAGTTGTGACAGTATCTAGGAGAAGTAAATATGTATATTTAATAACTTATAGGAGGGATTCGCAGATTTTATAAATTATACGATGGTTACTTAATGAGTTTTTGAAATTGAAAACAACAGCTTAACCAAAAGAACCTAAAAAGCCGAAAATTCCACACCATTAAATATTTTTAAAAAATTTTTAGAGCTTCGATTCTCAGTCTGGAGAATTTAATAAGTTACATTACCCAGTTGGAAAATTTTTCAATGTGGAAATTTACATTGTGATTTCCTAAGGAAATCTCTTCAGGCACTGACAAATCATAAGCAATTCTTCGTTGTCATCAACGTTTGTTTTAAGAGTGTAGACAAATCCTCTACGACATTTCTAAGGAACCGTCTTTAGATTAACTGTGTATTGAAATAAAATTTTACATCTTCATACAACTTTTCCGAATGTCCGCAAGGACATGTCGCCAACAATGCTTATAGAAAACCGCTGTCCAACTGCTGATTTGTCCTTGGGGAAAGCAGTATAAGGGACACTCCACAAGGGTAAACGATTTCTCCAATTTGTGAAATCTTATAATGAATTAGATTCTCGAGTCAAGAAGAATCTCTGTAACCCAAATAAGGTACAACGACTGGCGTGTGTGGGTATCACTGGTGCTATTAGATCTACACCCCAGTACGGCCTGGAAATGATACTAAATTCAGCTAGTAGATATCTACATCAAGAGCATAGCAGCATAATTGGCTCTTAGGTTAAGAGAGTCGCAAATGCTTAAGCAACGCTTTTAGGGAAGACGGAACTGGAACAGAAACCGACTACATCAAACCGCAGACGAAATTTGAACGAACCTTCGAAATTCAAATACCAACTAGGTAAGACTGTGTTTTAACAGGGGATGCGATCTCAATCTTTACGGAAAGATTGGTGATGGGTTCGTTAGTATACTCTGAATGTCTCGAAATAAGGGATTAGTTGAGACTTCCGGAAAAGTGTAGTGTTTTTCAGGCTGATGTACCTGCAATTATGAAAAAGGACCTACGTCCTTGCACCATAAACATTTTTGTGATAAGTCTTACAGCTCTGAAGGCCTTTTCATCAAACACTGTTCAATCAGGAATTGTTATGAATACAAATATTTGTATACAAATACTTTAGGAGGAGGAGGCAGTGAATAACTTATTATGTGAATCTTCGGGTCTGATGAAGCGCCGCCTAAAGCATTGGGGCAAAGACTTTTCGGTGGTCTAGATTCACTTAACGGTGTCTTATTGACCTCTCTAGCAGAATATCTTACGAGAGTCGGGGTGGTTTAAGAAGGAGAGCTTTGTTTCATACAAAGGTCTCCTTCTGAAACCACTCCGAGGAAGTAAAAAAATGGGTCGGAGTAGGAAAGTGATAATTAGGTGAATCACAATGGGAGTTCTGGCCTTTGAGTGAATTCTCCAAATGGCAGACGCGCATCCAGCCTTGTTCTTTGGGACACTAACCTTATAAAGGTAGGTCAGCAGTATGTCAGCGGTGATTTTTTTTTAACGACTGGGTGGCTAGGTATGGGACTCGTGAATTTAGGGTTGGGACTTAAAAAGCCGAGTGTTATTTCTTAATATGACGAAGGTTATTAATACAGGAAAATTTATAAAAAATAAAACCTAAAGGAAATAGGTTTTTTTTTGTACTTCCTTTGACCTGTATCAGACATTCACTCAAAGACTTGAGGGTATATGTCATTACCCCTGACTTCTGCTAATTATGATTAAGGACATTTTGAACATTTATATGAAACTGCCTTCAGCTCGATATATAGAGATGTCTTGGGAATGTCAGTGTAACTGTGACATATCATGGTCCTTCACCTAGGATGGCTCATAAACTAGAGTTGTAGATCATGAAAGTTGACACTGTGCACAGTCTTGAATTCAAGATTTAAATGTAGTTAGAAGGTTTTCTAAAAATCAGCAAAACCGTAATCAGTTGGGAAAAAGTGAAAATTTTAGATCTAGAGTACAAAGCCACCGAACTTTAAAATAATCCAATAACTCAATTTGTTTTTTCTTTCTTTACCAAACAGTCTACGTATAATAAACAGTTTATAATTTTATAAGTTATAACAAAAGCTTATTATCATTACCTACCTTTTTCTCATTTCCCTAATTTTTTTCTCTTTGGTGAACGTAAAATTTACTCTGTAAAATTAAACCTTTGTTAACATTTTTGTCCTTTATTATCAACAAAATGCCAGAAAATATCTTATTAAACATGTTACCGTCAATGTCATCACATTATCCTACAATGCTGCGGGCCTCTTTGTGTGATTTTACTTATCATCAGTTACTTTTAATCAAATGCATTAACTCATAGTTTACCGTATTATATAAAAGAAGAATACAAATTATAATATCATCACCCACACTTACACCCTGGAATTTTTAAACAATCAGCAGCTAGAGGAGGAGTGGGGATGTTGGGGTTACTGAACTAGCTTAAATAATATAATCAGTGTCAGTATAAGATTTGATGCGCAATGATTGATTAAACAACTAAAGTTTTCAAATCCATGATAATCTTTATGACAAAGGTATTTGGAATTATTTTATACAAGGGTGATATATTTTGTACAATGAATATTATTATAAAAAAAAAACGTTTAAAAAGAAATTTGAGATTTAAGATTTAAAATTTTTAAAGGTAAATATTTATTTACCCAAACTTTTACCTGATTTTTATACCATATATTGACCTTACATTACACTGTGCAACAAATCTGCTGTCATCGAGTGTATCTTGAATGGGATCAATAAAAACTTATAGTATACCAATATCACCGTCCTACAAAATTGAAAAAGTCATTTATCACGAACTGGATAATACGTTTGAAACTAGAGACAAAATGTAGTAAAACTGCATTTACAGTTTTTCTTTTCGTGATCCTGTTTCCTTTTAAAAGGACTTCAAAAAAGGACTTATTTATACTTGTCCTAGAATACTACTAGTGATAGCAAATGAAAGAGAAGGATCTCCCCTAATTTTCCTATTTTATTATTTTTACATATTAGGAAAAAGGAGATAAGTTGCGTCCTTCCAAAATGTGTCCTTCAATATCATTCAAAACTTTCAACAAAATATTTTTATAAAGTTTTCAAATGACTTTATTCACATCCTTTTATGGTAAAAAAATGGAAAAATTCTCCTCCTCTTTCAATTGCCATCACCTGTGGCATCATATGACAAGTACAAATATTTCAAAAATATTTTACAATATGTATCCTTGAAAAATTTGAAGTCGTTTTTAAAGAAAATAGGATCACGAAATGAAAAACTATAAATACAATTTTACTTCATTTAATTTCTACTTTCAGACGTATATCATCCGGTTCATGTTTAATATTAGCTGTCGGACGGTGTAGTAGACCAAAACCCACGAAGGGTTTTGGAAACTTAGCTCGAGTTATTTTTAAACATTTTCTGCATAAAATTTTAATAGGGGTTGTCAAAGGCCAAAAGCTCGTGCGATGTAAGCAAAATGTTTATAAAAGGAAAATTTTAAATTATCATAATTTGTTAAATTGTGTTTCTTGAAGATACTTTACAATTTTACTTTTTTAAGCATTCTGCACTCTTCGCCGGAACTTTTGGCTTTGGAGAACCCCTACTTAAATTTTATGCAAAAAATGGTTTAAGAGCATTTTAACACTTTAACGCAAGCTTTAGTGGTGTTCTTAGAGGGTATTTGAATTAAGGCCCAATATGACCCTTAAAAATGGAAGATAGAGGGTCTATATATTCTAAGAAAAGAACTTTGGCTCAGAAGCAGATCTTCAAAATTTTTTCAACTTAATTCATATGACTTTGGTAAAAAACAATTTAGCAGTATGTAATATTTTACAATTTTACTTTTTGAGCATTTTGCACTTTTCCTACAAAATTTTACCCCAAGTTTCTGTAATACGAACGCCATTCGTCTGCGACGAATTTGCATGTATTTTGTTTTTGTTACAATAACAAAATACACACAAATTCGTCACGAACGAATGACGTTCGTGTTACAGAAACTGGGGGTTAGTCTTTGACAACCCCTTGTGAAATTTGATGCAGAAAATTTTTATAGAACATTTTTATTCTTTAAATGTACGTGGTGTGTTTAGTGGTGTGCTATGAGGATATTTGATAAAAGCCAAAATGACCCCATTCAGAGTTAGATTTAATACTTTTTTTAACTTATTCAAAACGCGTTTGAAAAAAACTTAAAAACTTCAGTGGGCCATAAAAAAAGACCCTGAGCTAAGTTTTCAAACCCCTTCGGGGGATTTGGCCTACTATTGATAAACTTTAATTTTTTTCCCCCATCCAAGATACAAAATCTTGTTGCACAGTTTTGTAAATAATTGTTATAATTTTGTACCAGGGTAAACCATTTTTCCTATAGAAAAATCTCAGATTCTGAGATATTTTTCCTACAAAAAAAGTCTCAGCTTCTCAGACCTATTTCCTATAGAAAAAGTATCCGATTTTGAGACATTTTTCCTATAGAAAAAGTCTCATACTCTGGGACATTTATCCTATAGAAGAGATTCAGATTCTGAGACATTTGTTCTTTAGAAAATGTCTTAGGATCTGAGAGATTTCTCCTTTAGAAAAAGTTTTTGAAACATTTTCTTATAGAAAAATTCTGAAATTCTGATAAGATTTTATATGAAAACTCTAAGGTTCTAAGATAATTTCCATACAAAAAATGTTTTAGATTCTGAGACAATTTCCCTATAGAAAAAGTCTCAGATTCGGAAACATTTTTCCTATAGAAAAAGTCTTAGATTCTGAAACATTTTTCCTATAGAAAAGTCTCAGATTTTGAGACATTGTTTAAGATTTCGAGACATTTTTCATAAAGAATAAGTCGTTGATACTGAGATGTTTTCCTATAGAAAAAGTCTCAGGTTCTAAAACATTTTTCCTGTAGAAAATGTCTCGAATTCTGAACAGTATCCAATTCTGAAACATTTTTCCTATAGAAAAATTTTTAGATTCTGTGACAGTTTTCATATCGAGACCCTAGGACAACAAGGTTCTATTTGCTTAAAGAAATAGGCACAAATATAACCTTGTAGTCATAAGGTCGCGATATAAAAAAATAATAATACTCTATACGGTTTTTGAACAGACATATTAAATACATTTTCTAAAGTATTTTGGCCTTTTAAACACGAATCTGTCATCAAAAAAGTTGTATCAAATTGCTTTTTTTAGGATATAAGCATTTTCATTTTTTGTGGACCATACCCTCAAAACCGAAAAATTTTTTAATATTCAAAAAGTGTATGTTTAAGTTATTCATATTTTTTTTTTACTCGAAATCCCAATGAAATTACCTTCCTTTTGCAAGAAATCCGGACTCGATATGATCAAGGATACCATCAGGACATTACTAGGAATTTTTATTGTCCTTTTATTGGTTTTATCCTTATAAATATCCAAATTTTGCAAAAAAAAACTACAATCAAAATTTTTTTGAATTCCAAAAATAATAGGCCCGTACCAAAAAAAAAAAGAAAAATTCTATTTTAACAAAATTTTTATTACAAATTTTCTATATATTTTTTGAAAGCCGATTTTAAAAACAACAGAGTTGGGCACGAATCATTACCATTGAGTTTTTATTATCATAAATCTGTTCAATGTTCCATTATCTCCGTAGAAAAGGTCTCAGATTCTGAAAAAATTTTTTCTATAGATTCTGAGACAGTTTTTGTTAAAAAAGTCTTAGATTCTCTAATTCATTTTTTTCTATAGGAAAAGTCTCAGATTCTGAGACATGTGCTCCACCGATATAACAATTTCAAAATTTGTTATCACTTTAACGATTTTCTTTAAAAAATAGTTCCAGGAATACAATGAAATTTTTGTTTTTCACTGTTAATGATTGATTGATAATGATTTTATTTTTCATTATCATTATGTAAAAAATTGGTAATGAAATTTTCGTTTCATTTTCATTGTGTAAAATTAATGATAATGATTTTTTAATTTCATTAACATTGACCATATTTAATGACAATAAAACACTCAATGTTAATTGAAAAACAATGCATTAGTCCCATCTCTGGAAAACAAAAACAAATTGTATGGAAATAAAATCAAAAGTCGATTTTAAATTTATTTTATTTTTCTGTGGTAAAGCTGATAATCTTAAAAAAAATTTCACTAGTTTTTTTTTTTTAAATTGCATTATATTTTGAGTGGGTTTTTTATAGTTCGAGGTCATATTTCATTTCACTCAAAAAATTATGTTAGTAAAATTAGTAAACTGAAAATGTCAGTTAAAATAACTACTTTGTAAGTTGTTTTGGGGTCAACTACTTTTTCAGTTAAATCAACTAACAATGTTAGTTATTTTAACTGACAAAAAACAACTGACTTATGTAGTAAAAATTACTAACATTTGTAGTCAAAACAACTAATATGTAGTAAAAATAAAATAAACAATATATATTTTTTTTTTCAAAAAATTTTTCAGAAAAAAAAAAAATTAAGACCAAATTTTTCCAAGTTTTTTTTTTTTTTTTTAAAAAATATGTGAAAAATAAAAAAAAGTTTTTTTTTGGAAAAAAAACTTTGAAATTTTTTCAGAGATAAAAAATATAATTAACTACTTTAATTAACTGTTACTACATTGCAGTACTTTTTTGTTAGTTGTTCAAAAAAACGACTTAAAATAACTAACAGAAATAGTTGTTTGATATTTTTCGTACAAGAACAACTGACTTTGTAGTTGAAAACAACTAACTACTGTAAAATATACAAACAACTAACATTTAGTAACTTACATAATTTTCTGAGTGTTGTTAAACTATGATATAGAATAATATGACCTCGACCTAAAATAAACCTACTTCATATGTTTACTTTTGATTTGTCCTTATATCATAGGAATGTACTGTTTGATACCCCAGACTGGAATTTAAGATATAGATGGCGCTAACCTTAATTAGTTATCCCTGATCAGATGTTTTTATTGACGTTTATGTCACATTAAGTTTTTTTGTTGGAAAAAATATAGTTTTTTGTTTATAGAGAGAATTATTAAACTTAAATCTCCTTTTATGTTAGTTTTAATCAATAAAATATTGTTTTTTTGTTAATTTGAATTTGAGGAATTTTAATTGGATGTAAAGAAAAGTATTCCTTAGAAATACTTTCAAAGGGGTTTAAATTAAATTGTGTTTTATTGAGCAAAATCATTGGATTTTGCATATCTATTTACAGTCCAACAGTGGTTGCCAACATTTGCCAAGCCGGTCTTCTCTCAATTTTGGTTGTTTTAAGAATTTCAATTGGAAATTTTACATCAAATATAATATTTATAAAAGTCAAATAAACCAACTTTTATTTTTTAATAAAAATTAATCAGAATTTGAAAATTACATTTTAAAAGTCGAATAAACTATTTTTTTATTTTTTAATAAAAATTAATTAGAATTTGAAAATAGCATTTGTTTACAAAAATTACAAAAAAAAAATTAAAGTTTTGAGTCAATATTTTAAAATCATTTTTCACGTTAAAAAATTTTAAATCTATAAAAATATTTTTTCACTTATAATATCGTCACCTAAAATGCAAAAGGCCCTAACTAACATTTTATTAATTTTTCAGGAAAAGCAAAAAACAGTATAAAGTAAAATTTTTAATTTGTTAATAACTTTGTTGGTTTTGATTGAATTGGTCTAAAATTTTGTGAGGAGGTGCGTTTTGTGAACGTGTATCAAAAGTAATCACAAAATGATTAAATAATGTATTTCTAGTTGCTTTCATTTGCGATTTCGCAATTCACATGTTTTTTTAATTTTTGGCTATAAAATCGATAATTTCACAGTGCAACACCCAAAATCGGAATGGGATGAAACCAAAAGCAAATGAAAGTTGACATATTCCATAACAAACCCATTAAGGCTTTTTTCTAGTTCAGAGCTAGATTTTTTTACACGCATTTGAAGTTAGTGCACTTTTATTATAATTATAATAATAAATGCTTGAAAACTGTATTAGTGGCGAATGATTAATATTGGAATTGCCTTTAAATAACAATCATACGCAACGGTGTCCAGTGATTTATATTAATAAGTGCCTTTAAATAACAATCATACGCAACGGTGCACAGTGGTTTATTTTAATAATTTGGTTATTTAGTAAATAGGTACTGGACCGATTGCAGCAAAATTCATACCAGTCATAGCTGAAGTAATTTTAAGCTTAAGTTTGGAAACTGGGCCCTACATGTCCAATAAGGTCACCACCAGGGGCCTTTAAAGTAGGACATGTTTAGTACACAAAAACTTTAAATGCTTTAAAATCACCAACTTTAAATGCGTGTAAAATAAAATCTAGCTCTGACCAAAAAAAAGGCCTTGAGGGTTTTGTTATGGAAAACGTCAGCTTTCATTTGCTTTTGGTTTCATCCCATTCCGATTCCGAAAGTTCGATTTTGTATCACTGTGTTTTTATTATGTGACCCTAATTTTTTGTTTGAACGTGTAGGTTAGTAAAATACACCAGAATCTATCAAAATACCGATTTTGAATTTGTTGTTAGTTAGAGCGTTTTGCATTTCAGGTGACGATATACTGTATTCATGTACTCGGCCAAGTCGATTTTTGCTTCTTAAGCGGTTTTATCTCTCATTGTAATGGCAGCAATAAAATTTGGTTTCTGTTGTGATGAAAAATCCTCAGTCTTTCATTTAAAGCATTCCTGTAAGAAAAGGAAAGAATAACTTAAGTTTTATTTCTAACAATATGAGCAAAGGTGTATACAACTTACAAAATATCCAAATTCGACACTTGCAGTAAATGTGAAGTATTTAAAGGCACTCATTTTATAATTTGATCCCAAAGAATTATTCATTCAACATTCAAATTATTCATAACATGTTTAAGAAGAATTTCTGCAAAAGGTTAAAAGAAATCAAATTTAATACAAACAACGATCGGTTTTTTAAACAATTCTTCGGTTATATTATGTTAGACACATTTTTACCTCTTGTATAACTTTTTGGACGATTCCAAACTCTTATAACATCCGGTAGGATTTATTGCTTGAAATCATTTCCAGTTGCACTTATTCCACTAGATTCAACCAGTTCTGAATTTATATCTTGCCAATGATTTAGCCTTCCAACGTGGGGTACATGTAATTTCGATTATCCTACTCCTTCTTCTACATATTGTTTCATAATTTCACGAACACTATTTGCATTTGTAACTACATCCGTTTGTGCAACCATATCATCATTATCCTCTTATCCGTCTATACCATCATTTTAATTTGAGGTACTGATTGGTGTGTTTCCTCTTTTTGGAATAAAGTCGTATTGCTGCTGCTTGTTTTCTATGATTAAAGTCAATGCCATATTAAAGACCATTATCTGATAGCGTTTGACGACCAGGAGAATTACTAAAGTGCTCAAATGATGACCATTAATACAAAAAGTATGGCGAATATGTAAAGAAAAAGAAAGAAAACAGGAAAACATTTAATTGCAAAATTGGCCAAACGTTTAAGTAGCTTGAATGTATGATATAATTATTGTTTCTTAAGAAAAGTATTTAATATGTTGATGAAATTCTTAAATCATTATCTCAGCGGCTATCAAAGTTTTGGATTTTTGAATAGCAAAAAAATTTGAATCAGTAAAACGGTGTTCAAGATATCGCCATTTGAAATTTGTGGAAAAGTTACGGTTTCAAGTTCTAAAAAAACTCAAGAATAAGAAATTTTATTTTTTTATTTTCTAAAACGTGAAAAAATCACCATTTTTGAAAATTTCAAATAGCAATATATAAAAAACCTTTCGACCCTTTTTAATTTTTCGTGTTCAGAAGATCAAAATTAACAAAGACATATCGTCACCTAAAATGCAAAAGGCCCTAACTAACATTTTATTAATTTTACAGGAGAAGCAAAAAACAGTACAGAGTAAAATTTTTAATTTGTTAATAACTTTTTTGGTTTAGATTGAATTGGACTAAAATTTACGTACGATTTGTGAATATGTATCAAAATTAATCACAAAATGATTAAAAATGTATTTCTAGTTGCGTTCATTGGCGATTTCGCAATTCACATGTTTTTAATTTTTGGCTATAAAATCGCAAATTTTTATTATGTGACCCAAATTTTTTGTTGGGACGTGTAGGTTGTATATTTGTTAATGGGCTATTAATTAAAAAATTTTATTTTGGAAAATTTTCAGAATTTTTTAAAAAAGTCAATTTATCAAAAATCCGACCACATTTTTTATTTTTTAATTTTTTTTTTTTTTAAGTTTTGCGGGAATTTTTCGAGAAAATCACATTTGAATATTGGATTTCATAAAAATTCTGAAATTTTCTTATACTTTATTGTGTCAACACCGCGTATGAGTAACGAAATTCGTTTGTTTCGCTAATATGTGTTACTCATACGCGGTGTTGATACAATCAAATATTTACAAGAGAATTATAGAATTTCAATGAAACCTAATATTCAAATGCGATTTTCTCGAAAAATGCACTTCTGAACTTTTTTGTGTGGATAGGCAAACATCTAAACTTTATAAAAAAAATTAAAAAGAAAAAAAGTGTCCGGATTTTTAATAAATGGATTTTTTTTAAATAAAATGAAAAATTTCAGAACGGGTGCTGAAAATTTTCCAAAAAAATTTTCATGCACATATTTTGTTGTTTCAATATAAAGCATGAGTAGCAAATATTTGCAAAAATGTAACACATACGTTGTGTCGAAGCAAGAAAATACAAGAGAATTGCAAAATTGTTATGAAATTTAATATTCAAATGCGATTTTCTCGAAAAAAGGATAAACGATTTTTTTTTTAATTGGAAATTTCAGAACGAGTTCCGAAACATTTTTAAAAAAAAAAATTTTAATCAATAGCTTATAAAAAAATAAGAATGTACATTTTTGAGATTATGGTACTGTCTGTTTTAATTTGATAAATATTGAATCATAAAATAAATACTTAATAATATTCTGTTTTAATATGATAAATATTTAATCAAGGCAACTCGGCACAAATTTTACGCCTGCTAACCCAAGTTTTTGAAAAATTAAAAACCAAAAACGCAATTTTCGGAAACATGTTTTTCTATAGCGGGACATTTGGTGTGGAATACCTTATATATGAACGTTAGAGTGTCCCTTATTTTGGAAATGTTGGGACGGTACCCGCTAATTTTTTTTCCATTTGACTAAAAAATAACTCAGGAAAAATTTTACGCCCCTACGACAGCGCCTCCCTACGCGACGGGGATTTGATTTTGGTGGGATAAGGCTTTCAGCTCTAAAAAATTGTTCGAAAAAAATTTAGAGCCGTTTAAGGCCCCGTCACGTAGGGAAGGCGTGGTCGTTGGGGCGTAAAATTTTCCTGCGTTATTTTTTAGTCAAATTAAAAAAAATGAGGGAGTACCGTCTCAAAATTTCCAATATTTCCAAAATAAGGGACTCTCTAATAAACGTATTAATGAAAAACTGAGTATGTGGAGTACAATATAGAACTAGATATTTCAAATGCTTGCACATTTGCATCTGTTTATGTGGGGTTATTGTTGTTATAACTACTTCAAAATCACTATGAACACAAGGGAAACAAAATATGTGTAAAATAAGTAAAGCCATACGACAGACAATGTAATAACTCTACTGATTACTTTAATCTTGAAATTTTGTAATTCAATATTTCTAACAGGATATCATAAAATTTAAGATTTCTAACCTAATAATTAATTGTACGCTTAAACATTTTTTTATAAAAACAACTGAAAATTAAAGTTAAAAACTAAAAAACATTTTACTTTTAGAGTCAATAAATATCTCAAATTTTTAAACCCCAAGAGTATATGTTGTTCGTGGGCAACATTTGGCATTTCAGCATATTCAAAACATATGAAAAGTTTAAATATATTTTATTATTTAATACTTATCATAGCAAATTTACGAGTTATTGGGCAATTCATAAAATTTTTCATAATTTTAAATGTTTGAAAATATATTTTGATGTATCTGTCAGTTTATCAGTGTTAACTTACCATTAAACAAATATGGTTTATGATGAGCATTAACAAAAAAAAATAATAAATAATCATCGCCAGCGGTATTATCATCATTGAAAATAACAGTGATTTTATATCAATATGTACAAAAACAAAAAATAATGTATAAAGTTGACTAACAAAAATAACCAAATTCAATTTTTAAAACCATTTTCAGTGCAAATTTAATCATCATGAGGTTTTAAAACTTTCAACAGAAACTTCGCTCACAAATGCAAACTAATTAAATACATTTTTAAATAAAAATTATTGAAGCATGAATTGAACATAGGAATCCACAGTATTTGCATATCAAGCCAATGAGGTGTTTGAAAAAAAGTCACAAAAACACTAATAGAAAAACAAATATATCGAGAAAAAAAAATAAATATTAGGGTTGTATTTTAAAAATTTCCGATGTATTTTAAAATTATTCAAATAAATTGTAAAATTATCCAAATATTTGTTAAAATTTTCTGAGTATTTATTAAATAGTCTTGACAATGAAATCTGACAAATTCCAAAGCACGTGTCGACTAAGTATAGCAAAAATTACCAACATAAATAAATAAATTTACAACAGAAAAATAATTTTCTTTAAAATTATTCTATGAGAATGTTGTTTTTTGTTTTTAGTACCAAAAGGTACATAAAAATAAAATGTATTTATTCGGCCTTTATATACGTATGTACACTAAGAAAATTATGTCATTAACTGTTTGTAGGTTATTTTAAAAAGTAATCAGTAAAGTTATTTTAAAAGAAAAATCAGTTATTTTATAAAGGATTTAATTTTTTTACTATTTCTGTAGTTTAAAAAATATAATTTACTGTCTTAAAAACGAATTTTCTGTTACATTCATTTTCGGCAGTAAAAAATTTCTTCTATAGTTTTACTGTTTTTCAATATAAAATAAGTGAATATTCAGTAGTTTTTTAATGTTTTGGTTAGTCATTAAATTAACATTTAAAATTGACTGTAATGTGTTTTTATTTTAAATGAAAAAACTGTGGAATGGTTTTTAAATAAAATTTCATTTGTTTTAAGTGAATATTCACTGGAATTTACCTACATAATTTTTTGAGTGTATATATATTCGATTAGAGTTTTATTCTAGTTCGAGGCCCAGAAATATTTCTATATATGATATTGTCATAATAGAGTATTTTTAATTTATTGCTTTAAAAAAGTTACTCATCTCATTGTATATCTGTACTGATCAGTTTCATCCCTACCAAGGAATCTTCAGCAGATTTTAAAGAATCATTGTTGATCAATCAAACATCAAACCAGACATAAGTGGTGGTACAAGTACTGTAACACCGTTGGGATGACCACCGTTAAACCACCGTGGAATGATAACATCATTCCACGGTGGTTTTAAGCGTTTTTAAAGAAATGTAAAATATTGATTTAGGGGTGGTTTAAAGCGTTTTTAAAGCGATGCAAAAGAGTGCTCTCACACCGTAATGATAACAACCCTCAAGGCGCTTTTAAGCTCACCATATGATAACATCGTTCCACGGTTCCTATTCTGACTAATTTTTTTTATAAAATAAAATTTTTTTTTATTCGACCTATAAAATATTATATTTTGAGTAGGTTTATTCTAGCTTAAGGTCATTATTTTCTTTACTAATTAAACCTATGATATTCTCATAGAATAACTTTCAAGAAAGTAAGTTTTCTGTTTTAAATTAATTTATGTTGTACATTTTTGCAAGACTTAATCGACATGTGTTTCGGAATTTATCAAATTCCATTGTCAAGACTATTTAGCGGTGGTTTGGAGCGTTTTTAAAGCAGTCTAAAATAGTGCTATAAGAGTGTTTTATAAAAAACTCATCAATGCACTTTAAACTTTTAAAAACTACACTCAAAAAATTATGTAGGTAAATTCCAGTGAATATTCACTTAACACAACTGAAATTTTATTTAAAAACCATTCCACTGTTTTTTCATTTAAAATAAAAACACATTACAGTCAATTTAAAATATAAATTTAATGACTAACCAAAACTTTAAAAACCTACTGAATAATCACTTATTTTTTATCGAAAAACAGTCAAACTATAGAAGAAATTTTTTACTGCCGAAAATAAATGTAACAGAAAATTCGTTTTTAAGACAGTAAATTATATTTTTTAAACTACAGAAATAGTAAAATAGTAAAAAGATTAAATCCTTTATAAAATAAGTGATTTTTCTTTTAAAATAACTTTACTGATTACTTTTTAAAATAACCTACAAACAGTTAATGACATAATTTTCTTAGTGTACTTTTAAAAAAATGAAATAACGGGATTTCCCGTTTGGCATTAGTACCAAATGTCTTCTTACAAGGAAGCTCTTTTAGAGGGCACTCACCCATTGATCTGAAACTTGCATATGGGAATGAAGGGAGAAATAAACAAGTTACCTTTTTTTTAGATGCCCAATCTCAAACTGAAAAAAGGGCTGCCACATTATGAAAAAACAAAAACACTAACGGCTTTAATTTAGTGCTGGATTTTTTTAGACGCATTTGAAGTTAGAAATTTTAATGCTTTTAGAGTTTTTGTATACTATAGTGGGCATGTGAAGTCCAGCTCGAAATTGCGTTAGCTTTAACCGGTATGAATTTTGCTACAATCGGTCTAGTACTTTACGAATCGCCGAATTATTAAAAAAACCGTTGCGTATGATTGTTATTTAAAGGAAATTGCAAAATAAAGTATACGCCTCTTATACAGTATTCAAGTAATTTATATTATAATTACAATAATATTTTACCAACTTAAATTACATGTAAAACAATATCTAGCACTAAACTAAAAAATAACCTTGAGGGTTTGTTATGGAAAATGTTGACTTTGATTTGCTTTTATGCTATTCCGATTTTGGTTGTTGCCTCGACGAAATTCAAAATTCGTTCCACCCTAATGTACATATTTGTAAACATACTTATTTCTGTTAATGCAGAAATATATTTGCAAACACAATTTGAAATTATCTAGAAATTGTATAGCTTTAAAGCTTATATAACACCGTCAACGCCATCTGCTCCCGGCTGTTAGTCCCTGTGTTTATATGGAATATTTCAAGCATCATCTGATTTTACTAGAGTTCGTCAATTTTTGATGTTGTTGCTGTTGTAGATCCTTGTATTATTGTTGTTCTATTTAATAACGATAATATACGGAAAAGGAAGTGCGCAACAACGGTGATGACAAATTCAATGCAGCGGTAAACATTACAATTGACACAACATATAACGCGATACACGCATACATACACTATTAGCAGCTTTTGATTGTACTTGTTAGTTTGTTTTGTAACAAACACATTCATATGCTGTTATACTTATACTAATAACACATCCTTGTATTAAACAGTATACAAGTTATATACCATGTTTATATAATGCAAAACTATTAAACAAAATAATTTTAATTCGTTTGTTAAATTTATCACTTCAATTTGAATGCATACATATTAATATGCAGGCAGTTTTTTTTGTTTTCAACACCATCTGCTTAATAGCCCGATAATTCTGGTAATGAGATAAATGTTAAGAGAGAGCTTTAGTTACACTCAACATATATTTCATGTTCATTTACATGCATACACATATTTTGTAACCATAGCAGGTCAATTAAAATGTGGCCATGCATTTTATATAAATACGTAAATTAGAGTGGTCAGAAAAAAATGTTTTATATTATTTTTTGTAGTTCTTACACTTAATTGAGTGCCTTTACGTTTAAAATATTTGTAACTACCCAGCCAGAAATTGCCAGCGGTACAAAAAATATAGTACTGGCAAAGTACTTTTTTTTGAAAATAGAGTACTTTGCCAGTGTTGGAAATAACAACCATTAAAGTGCTGTACCAGTATTTTATTACAAAAAATCTTACCGCTTAATATTATTATTTTTTACATTTTTTGGTGTGAATTAAAACTATTTGTTTTGTAAATATTCTATTTATTAACCGGAAGTTCAGCACTAAAAATTTCCGTTACCATCATTATATTACCATTACTTAGGCTGGATTACTCAATTCTCCTTTATAAAATAACTCTCTGTTAAATTAAACTTTTTTATACAAATTTTGACATAAGGCTCCGTTAAAGCATTGTAAAAAAAACACGTATTTTTGGACATCCAGTTTTTTGTAAAAAAAGTAAATATTAATTTCCCAATATGGCTGGAATTAATTTAAATTAAAGTTTAAGCAATTATCTACAACGCACTTTTTATTTGCTTAAAATACTCGTTTTATTTTCGAAGATATACCTTTCTGAATTTTTACGAGGATACCCCTATTTTTCTCCTATTTTTCTGAACACAGGTGTACATATATTATTGGTTGGTAAATTTATAAGTGATTTAATATACCCTTGGCTATTTTAAAAAGCAGAAAACTCTAGTATTAGGGACCTTGTATTAATTACCTCATCCGCTATGTGAATAAGATTATGAGCAATCGTTGTAATAATCGTTGTATTTTTTTTTTTTGGAAAAGATATTTTTTCATTTGGCAACAACTAAAACAAATCACAAAGTCGATTAAGACAAAAAAGAGAACCCTAGCTGGGATGTTACAGCAAAGTGCTAAAACATTCGATTTAAAATCTTTTCCATTCAATATGCCATGAAAAAATAATATAAAATAAATAAATAAAAATATGAAATAAATACCGATTTTTTTTGTATTTGAAGTATTGTGACGTTGTTTTTTTTTGGTTTTTACAGTACTTTTACGATGCTGTCTGAACGTCTGGGCCAACCGTAGATCAGAGTTATCATTTGGGTAACCGGGTCAGTACTGAAATACAAAAAATTCTACATCCTGGCAATACATGTACCACCGTTTATGTTACTGGGCCAGTATTGGGTCGTTTGTATTTTTCTGCCTGGGTGTTTTACCCTACACCACACTGTGGTACAGGGTATAATGAGTTTGTGCTGGTGTTTGTAACTACCCGAAATATTGGTCCTAGACCCACTTTTAAGTATACCGATCGACATAGAATCACTTTTTGAGTCGATTTAGCGATGTCCGTCCGTCTGTCCATGTAAACGGTGTAAACACGATACAGGTCGTAATTTTGAATCAATTGACCTTAAATTTGAAACTTAAGCCTCTTTTGGCCCAAGGACGAATTTAAATTGGAAAAAATCGGTCAATATTTAGACCTAGCCCCCATACAAAGGTCCTCTTTAGTTTTGGCCCAAATGACTCTAATAGCCGCATTTTAGTAGGTATATTTTCGAAATTTGGCAGGTAATAATGATTCATCCACACAAATCATCATTCCAAATTTTAAAGAAATCGGACTTGTTTTTCTTGTAGCCCCCATACAAACCACCTTCCCGATTTTCACATATATCTTTAAAATTTCATTAAAATAGAAAATTTTTAATTAAAATTCTGTTTGTGTATGTTTAACGCGTACTTAAATATCTTATCAAATCTGATTATCATCGGACCATTTTTGGACTTAGGGCCCATGTGAAAATTTCGCCCGATATTCAGTTGAAGCGGTTTATTGTCAACAAAAAGAAGCCTTTTCCACTCAAATTTGATTTGTGAGTGCTTTTTACACTTATTAAAGATTTGACAAAATAAAGATCTAATCAGTCCATGTTTGAACTTGGGACCCATTTTCCGGGAAACTCTGGTGTAGGGTATTATATGGTCGGCCTTGACCAACTGTAATTTTCTTACTTGTTTTTCTTGGATTTAAAAAAATTTATGTATTAAATTTTTCATATTTTTTTAACAAAATATTGCATCTTAAAACTTTCATAGAAAATATTGTATTTCTGACCTGTTTTAATTAAAACATTGTATTAACAAAGAATTTAATTGTATTGACAAAATAATTGATTTATCATTAAACAACACAATTTTTCAATACCTTTAAAATACTCTTTGCAACATTTAGATCCACTAACAATAAGTATTGCCAAAAAAAAGAACAAATTTGAGAACCTTTGAAACTTCTTTAAACCAAAAACAGAAATCTGCCAATGGATCCTGCAAAAAATCAAGACATTTTTAAGTCACTAAATAAAAATTTAATTGCTAATTTTGAGATTAATATTTTTTTAAAAAAATTTCTGTGCACTCTAACGTACATTAGACCGACTCACCTTATATGGGCAAAAAAAAAGTTAAAGTTGTACCCCCCTCAAAATTAACTTTGACAATTTTTTATGAAGATTCCCAAAATATTTGGGCTCTGGCGATAATCTCCCGTGAGCTCAACCGCGACAAAAAAGGGTCCAAAATGGTATTTTTCATGAATAAAAAATTCAGTAAATTTTTTTTTGCCCAATAAATGACCAAATATGTTAGATATTTAGGAATTCTTTGATTCTGCATTAAAACATTTTAAAAATCTAACCACAGACTCGAGATAACGAGATGTTTATGTCAGTTTTTTGATGCTTTTCAATTCGATTTTACTGAAAATTTAAATAACTTTGGTATTTTTTGCCCGATTTTCACTTCTAATACATCGTTAGAAAGGTGTTGACCACCGCTTGGGATTTTAGTCAAAAATTAACCCTTAACTGCACTGTCTTACTTTTTTATAACATTTACTTTGACATCATTAAAAAACCATTTTATAACCACAAAAAGCGTATCTTTGTGCAGGAAACACGTTTAATTAATATATTTGGCCACAATTAATTTAACCCATGCATGATCAAAATATTTTGGCAAACATTTTTTAAAAAGTTTTTGCGGAAATTATTGAAAGCTAGTTGTAATACTTTAAAAAAATAAAATAAAAAAGGTTTTTGTTTATCTAGACGTGCTTATTAATATCAAAAAATTATTACGTGTAACACTTTCCCGGTTAAATTTTTTTTTTACGGAATTTGTATGTGCAAAAAATATTAGAAATAAAATATAAACTAATTTTCTCTTAGTCGCATATATTCGTGTAAAAAACTCATCTAATAAATATATCTTAATACTTTTTATTTAACCCATTAATGACCAATTAAAAAAAAAATGTGGAAAAAATTAAATTCCAGTTGTAATACTTAAAAAAAATAATATTATAATATTTTTTGACACATTTGCTTATTTATATCCAATATACCCTTAGCAGCAATAGTAAAATATTTTGAAAACCCAAACTGCAGATTATTTTGAGATCTTAAAAATATTAACTGCTGCATAACGTTGGATTTCGTCGGTAATATGGACGAATTTATTTTCGCGAAACAAAAAGCGTTTTAGTGTATATTATTCAGAACTATCGAATACATTTTTTGCAACTATATGCCAACCCCAAATATTTTTAATAAGCAAATGTGTCAAAAAAAATATCAATTATATTACTTTTTTTAAGTATTACAACTGGATTTAAATTTTTTTCACATTTTTTTTAATTGGTCATGAATGGGTTTAATAAAAAATATTAAGATCTATTTATTAGATGCATTTTTTGCACGAATATATGCGATTAAGAGAAAATAAGTTTATATTTTATTTCTTAAATTTTTTTGCACATACAAATTCCGTAAAAAAAAATTTACCGGGAAAGTGTTACGCGTAATAATTTTTTGATATTAATAAGCACGTCTAGATAAACAAAAACCTTTTTTATTTTATTTTTTTAAAGTATTACAACTAGCTTTCAATAATTTCCGCAAAAATGATTGCCAAAATATTTTGATCATGCATGTGTTAAATTAATTGTGGCCAAATATATTAATTAAACGTGTTTCCTGCACAAAGATACGCTTTTCGTGGTTATAAAATGGTTTTTTAATGATGTCAAAGTAAATGTTATAAAAAATTAGGACAGTGCAGTTAAGGTTTAATTTTTGACTAAAATCCCAAGCGGTGGTCAACACCTTTCTAACGATGTATTAGAAGTGAAAATCGGGCAAAAAATACCAAAGTTACTTAAGTTTTCAGTGAAATCAAATTGAAAAGCATCAAAAAACTGACATACACATCTCGTTATCTCGAGTCTGTGGTTAGATTTTTAAAATATTTTAATTCAAAATCAAAGAGTTCCTAAATATCTAACATATTTGGTCATTCATTGGACCAAAAAAAATTACTGAATTTTTTATTCATGAAAAATACAATTTTTGTACCCTTTTTTGACGTGGTTTAGCTCACGGGAGATTATCGCTAGAGCCCAAATATTTTGGGAATCTTCATAAAACATGTCAAAGTTAATTTTGAGGGGGGTAAATCATCAACTTTTTTTTTTTTGAGTCACTCTAACGTACATACATAATTATTTTTCTGGTTTTATTTAATTTTTTGAAATAATGAACACTTTGTTTGGGTTCATTAAAAGTATTTCAAATAAATTGTTATAAACTAAAAAAATGTAGTTGGATAAAATTAGTTTACTATTTATTTTACTTATTCAAAGGATTTAATTTAAAATAGTTTAAAAACTAAAAATTAAATATGTAGTAAATAAAATTATGTTGGTTTCTTTAAATGGAAAATTAAAAAATATATTTTTAGACAAATGTATTTTAAGTCAACTGGCCAACCTCGAAATAAACGCATATTTTTTCAAATACAAAAATTTTTAAAATAAAAATAGGTACAAATAATATAAATCGACATTTGGCGGCACAAATAAAACTTATTACTTAGGAAATGACAATTTTTTTCTGCATCTCAACATTAAAAAGATTGCTTCAATCAGCGCTGAAAAGTTACATGATTTCACTGCGCCCTAATGGCGCTTTATCAGTGCTACCAAGTAAAGCTCTAAACTGTTATATCACCCACACGTTGCATGTCTTCACATGGTTTTGGATGCGTTGTTTAAATTTTGATTCCTTTCCAAAAGCTGCTTCCAGTTCAGCAATATTACTGAAGGCGTCATATTTTCCAGCAAAAATTTTGCTGAACTGGCAGCAACTTTTAGATTTTTTCCCCCTTACTTTTACTGCATCCTCAAGAGCGTTCTTTGTATGCGCTACGGTATGATGCTGTGTCGCCAAAATCTCGATTTATTTTTGCTGTGTTAAATCTTAAATAACTTACGTTATAAAATTATTTCAAATAAAATTTTCTATTTGTGGCTTCCTGCTACGTGTTACCACACAATGTTGATAATAATAACTAGTGACATATTCTAAATATATATTTTGACGCATTTAATTCATTCAAGTAAATACCATGGTAATGCACGCAACAATGCTGAGTAAAACCACAGAAATTTATTGTTGATTTTCATGAGTGAAGTTATGTTTTATTTGATTACCTACACATTAGGGTGGAGCGGGAAATGCTTTTTCGCGATTTTCACGTTGGCGCTATGCGGCATTGGTAAAAATAGATGACAAAATGATGTAGTTAAAATTTAAGGAAGATTGCACTTCATATTTGGGTTTCTCTCTTCTTTTATTTTTTTATAAATCATCCTCTCGTTTTTGGAGGTTAGCGATATCATTTAAAGCTGATATTTAAAATCTAAATAGATGTGATTAACTAGACTACATAATATTCAAAATTAAAAAGATCTGATCAATTTTGAATTTTTGATAGTTTTTTTGAAAAATGTTTTTTGGCTTAAAAAAGTGGAAACTTCATCGCTGGATGAATTTCGATCTTCCTGATATTCTAACCACATCGTTTTAGCATCTATTTTTATCAATCCCTCATAGTGCTTAAGTGAAATTTGCTTAAAAAAACATTTTTCACTCCCCCTACTACTCATGTTTGTAAAATTCGAAAGAATATCAAATTTTTAAAAATTAGGTTAATGGTGAAATGATATTCGAGAATCGAGCACATTAATTTAAATAATGATAAAACTGTATTATTTTAGTGAAAAAATCATTATAATTGAATTTTATTAATTTTTATTGCGAGAGGGAAGGTATCCCCCAATGTCCCCCTTTAAAACCATTCCGTCAAAACTGGACTTGTGTACATACGATGGCAAAAACAATATTTTTGGCCGCCACCTTTTTTGAGTGCGATCATATATTTTAATGACGGCAAAGAAAATAATAATAAAATTGTAATAATAAAAATAATGTGTTGGCACTCCCCTAATAGTCCTCCCAATTTTTGATATATTTTTTTTATAATATCATGTAGGATGTTACAGATTCGACTTTGCCAAATTTAACACTTTTGCCTGCTTCATATTATTTTACCCAGATTTAAGTATTATTTTCTGCATTTGTGTACAGAATTTAACCTAGTTTTTCTTGTAAAAATAAAATCACTTTCATGTTCGAAGCTTAACTTATGTCAGAGATAATGGAAGTATGAACATTTTTTTTGAAATGTGTGTGTTACAGGTATGTGTGCTTTTTGCATGTGTTATCTGCATGTTTTTTTGTATGTGTAAACAGATTTTCAATTATGAATTTAGCTTTAAATACCATACATCAGTTGTAAAAATGAAATGTAAGTGCTGATCTCAACACTCACTCAAAATGTGAATCCCTATAAATGTATATTACATTTGTAAGAGTCAGTGTGTGTGTGGGTAAGTTTGAGTTTGTCATGACCAACACATATTTCAAACTACTAATTACTTGTATGCTTTCGTATTCATACATGACATATGAAATACACATACATACATGAAAATGGCTATACGAGTATGGCGCTATGTGTGTGGCTTGGTTTAAAAGTAAATGTTGCATTTTTTTTTTAATGTTTTCTCTAGTTGTTGATAAATCTACATGTCGTTTTACACTTGTATGATATTAATTTATCATATCACACGTTTGTAAATATTTTTATGTTTCATATTTTACAAACTCGTTGATTTTACTTCTATTTTTCAATTTGTTTTATGCTCTAGAAAGCTTTGATATTTTATTTTTTAGCTGTCAGTTTTGTTTGTTTATTATAATCACAATTTAAATATGACTATTAATTCTTTTAAACATATTAAAATGTCTAAAAGTTATGATTTTTGTCATAAATTATAAAATATATGCAACTGACAAATATTAAAAAAAAAAATATATATATATGGGGCATTCCAAGCCAAATTACTCACTTTTAGACCCGACCCCTTTCGATTTATTTTATTTTTGGATATGTTTTAGTACTTATTAAATGCAACTTGGACACCAATTTTCAGCCTTTTATTTCAAGATGGTGTTGAGTAATCAATTTTTCAAAATTGCGATTTTCTCAAAAAAATTAAAAAATTGAAATTTTTAATTAATTTTGACCATTAAAAAATATAGATATTTAAAAAAAAAATTGGACAACGTTTTGGTATTTAAATGTAGTTTTAGAAAAAAAATATGAAAAAATTATTAGAAGTAATTATCACTTATTTTTTGACGTTTAAAAATTAAAATCGACTTTTTGAAAAAGTCCGAAACCTTTGATTTTTTTTGTCAAAAACTATAAAATATCTACTCTAAATTACGCAACTTTAAAGCAATAACTCGAGATGTGATCACAATTCTTTCTATTTTTTTTTAATTTTTAAAATTGCACCTTTAATTTTTTGGCTCTGATTTATTTTATATGGTGCTCCAAAAAAAATAAATTGGTAGATACTGACCCTTACTTACCCTAGATATATTCACTTGGAGGTAAAAATACGTCTCATAAAATTTAAGGACGATCGGAAATGGGTAAGGCGTTTAGCAAAGTCCTTGAAGTTTAAAAAACGTATTACAAGGAAAAATATGATTTTTTTCTGTTTTCGCAATTTTTTGGTATTTAAAATTAAGTTTTAATTCAAGTGATTACAGAATTATGATGTGGAGTAAAATGCCTTTCTAATAAGTTACTAAAAACTAAAATCAATATAAAATCAGCCATGTTATTACAACTTCCCCAGGCATCTAGCGTGTGTCATACCACTTGATTAAAGAATACGAGTCCCTTTTTTTAAATTTATTGAAATTTTCTACTGTAATAACATTTTTTCATTATTCATGTTTCAGTGTAATATTTTTTTGGTTTTTCCAAATTTTAAAACAAAAAATTTTTTTTTTTTTTAAAATAGAGATTTTAAAAGGGTGTTGAAAATGAAGGCATTTTTAGCATTAAGTTAAAACATGTTATCAAAACACAATATGAAAAATACTTGTCATCTAAATACATTTGAACTTGAAGAATAAAAAAATGTTATAACAGTAGAAAATTTCAATGAATTTCAAAAATCGGATTTTATTGCTCAATCAAGTGGTCTGCCATACGTTAGATGCCTGGGGAAGTTGTAATAACTTAGCTGATTTTCAACCGATTTTAGTTTTTAGTACCTTATTAGAGAGGCATTTTACTCCGTATTAAAATTCTGTAACCACTTGAATTTAAACTTAACTTAAAACACCAAAAAAATTGAGAAAACAGAAAAAAATGCATATTTTTCCTTGTAATCCGTTTTCTAAACTTCAAGGCCCCTGCGGAACGCCTTACCTATGTATGTCCAACCGTTCTTAATTTTTGTGAGGCGTATTTTTACCTCGAAATGAATATATCAAGAGTAAGTAAAGGTCAGTATCTACCAATTTATTTTTTTGAACACCATATAAAATAAATCAGAGTCTAAAAATAAAAGGTGCAATTTTCAAAATTTAAAAAAAAATAGAACAAATTGCGATCACATCTCGAATTATGGCTTCAAAGTTGCGTAATTAAGAGTAGAACTTTTAGACGTTTTTAAAAAAAAATCGAAGGTTTCGGACTTTTTCAAAAAGTAGATTTTAATTTTTAAACGTCAAAAAATAAATGATAATTAATTCGAATAATTTTTTAAATATTTTTGTCTAAAACTATATGTAAATACCAACAAAACGTTCTCCAACTTTTTTTAAGATATCTATATTTTTAACTGGTCAAAATTAATTGAAAATTTAATTTTTTAACTGAATTTTTATTTTAGTTCGGTTTGAGTCCATATTAATTATTTCTGAGAAATAATAATTGTTGTACAATGAGAAAATCTGAAAAAAATCAAGTGACAACACAGGCTAAGTGGAGATGTCGACAGCTTTCGGAAGATGCCACCCTTCCATCATCAGCACTCCTTCGATTGCCACACACTTAATGTGTGTCAGATTAAGATTAGCCATTTAAATGAAACTTTTGAAGAAATTAAGAATTGGAATTACTCCTCTTTGTGTTGAATAACCCCTATTCACCATTAATTCGTGTTGTATTCATTTGGCAGAAACTTAATCCATCTTAACTTTTAACAGAGTTGTATTTTTCCCATTGTTAACCCTTAGTAGGACTTTTCAAATCTTGAAAAAATGTCCGTTAGGTTTGAATTTTTGTTTCATATTTCTAATTCTTAGAAATATTACTAAATTGCAATGTACCTTATGAGTTGTGTATTAATTGTGTTTATATATTGTTGGACTGTATATTTTATAACTGAATTTTTATTTTAGTTCGGTTTGAGTCCATATTAATTATTTCTGAGAAATAATAATTGTTGTACAATGAGAAAATCTGAAAAAAATCAAGTGACAACACAGGCTAAGTGGAGATGTCGACAGCTTTCGGAAGATGCCACCCTTCCATCATCAGCACTCCTTCGATTGCCACACACTTAATGTGTGTCAGATTAAGATTAGCCATTTAAATGAAACTTTTGAAGAAATTAAGAATTGGAATTACTCCTCTTTGTGTTGAATAACCCCTATTCACCATTAATTCGTGTTGTATTCATTTGGCAGAAACTTAATCCATCTTAACTTTTAACAGAGTTGTATTTTTCCCATTGTTAACCCTTAGTAGGACTTTTCAAATCTTGAAAAAATGTCCGTTAGGTTTGAATTTTTGTTTCATATTTCTAATTCTTAGAAATATTACTAAATTGCAATGTACCTTATGAGTTGTGTATTAATTGTGTTTATATATTGTTGGACTGTATATTTTATAACTGAATTTTTATTTTAGTTCGGTTTGAGTCCATATTAATTATTTCTGAGAAATAATAATTGTTGTACAATGAGAAAATCTGAAAAAAATCAAGTGACAACACAGGCTAAGTGGAGATGTCGACAGCTTTCGGAAGATGCCACCCTTCCATCATCAGCACTCCTTCGATTGCCACACACTTAATGTGTGTCAGATTAAGATTAGCCATTTAAATGAAACTTTTGAAGAAATTAAGAATTGGAATTACTCCTCTTTGTGTTGAATAACCCCTATTCACCATTAATTCGTGTTGTATTCATTTGGCAGAAACTTAATCCATCTTAACTTTTAACAGAGTTGTATTTTTCCCTTAGTAGGACTTTTCAAATCTTGAAAAAATGTCCGTTAGGTTTGAATTTTTGTTTCATATTTCTAATTCTTAGAAATATTACTAAATTGCAATGTACCTTATGAGTTGTGTATTAATTGTGTTTATATATTGTTGGACTGTATTCAACACAAAGAGGAGTAATTCCAATTCTTAATTTCTTCAAAAGTTTCATTTAAATGGCTAATCTTAATCTGACACACATTAAGTGTGTGGCAATCGAAGGAGTGCTGATGATGGAAGGGTGGCATCTTCCGAAAGCTGTCGACATCTCCACTTAGCCTGTGTTGTCACTTGATTTTTTTCAGATTTTCTCATTGTACAACAATTATTATTTCTCAGAAATAATTAATATGGACTCAAACCGAACTAAAATAAAAATTCAGTTATAAAATATACAGTCCAACAATATATAAACACAATTAATACACAACTCATAAGGTACATTGCAATTTAGTAATATTTCTAAGAATTAGAAATATGAAACAAAAATTCAAACCTAACGGACATTTTTTCAAGATTTGAAAAGTCCTACTAAGGGTTAACAATGGGAAAAATACAACTCTGTTAAAAGTTAAGATGGATTAAGTTTCTGCCAAATGAATACAACACGAATTAATGGTGAATAGGGGTTATTCAACACAAAGAGGAGTAATTCCAATTCTTAATTTCTTCAAAAGTTTCATTTAAATGGCTAATCTTAATCTGACACACATTAAGTGTGTGGCAATCGAAGGAGTGCTGATGATGGAAGGGTGGCATCTTCCGAAAGCTGTCGACATCTCCACTTAGCCTGTGTTGTCACTTGATTTTTTTCAGATTTTCTCATTGTACAACAATTATTATTTCTCAGAAATAATTAATATGGACTCAAACCGAACTAAAATAAAAATTCAGTTATAAAATATACAGTCCAACAATATATAAACACAATTAATACACAACTCATAAGGTACATTGCAATTTAGTAATATTTCTAAGAATTAGAAATATGAAACAAAAATTCAAACCTAACGGACATTTTTTCAAGATTTGAAAAGTCCTACTAAGGGTTAACAATGGGAAAAATACAACTCTGTTAAAAGTTAAGATGGATTAAGTTTCTGCCAAATGAATACAACACGAATTAATGGTGAATAGGGGTTATTCAACACAAAGAGGAGTAATTCCAATTCTTAATTTCTTCAAAAGTTTCATTTAAATGGCTAATCTTAATCTGACACACATTAAGTGTGTGGCAATCGAAGGAGTGCTGATGATGGAAGGGTGGCATCTTCCGAAAGCTGTCGACATCTCCACTTAGCCTGTGTTGTCACTTGATTTTTTTCAGATTTTCTCATTGTACAACAATTATTATTTCTCAGAAATAATTAATATGGACTCAAACCGAACTAAAATAAAAATTCAGTTATAAAATATACAGTCCAACAATATATAAACACAATTAATACACAACTCATAAGGTACATTGCAATTTAGTAATATTTCTAAGAATTAGAAATATGAAACAAAAATTCAAACCTAACGGACATTTTTTCAAGATTTGAAAAGTCCTACTAAGGGTTAACAATGGGAAAAATACAACTCTGTTAAAAGTTAAGATGGATTAAGTTTCTGCCAAATGAATACAACACGAATTAATGGTGAATAGGGGTTATTCAACACAAAGAGGAGTAATTCCAATTCTTAATTTCTTCAAAAGTTTCATTTAAATGGCTAATCTTAATCTGACACACATTAAGTGTGTGGCAATCGAAGGAGTGCTGATGATGGAAGGGTGGCATCTTCCGAAAGCTGTCGACATCTCCACTTAGCCTGTGTTGTCACTTGATTTTTTTCAGATTTTCTCATTGTACAACAATTATTATTTCTCAGAAATAATTAATATGGACTCAAACCGAACTAAAATAAAAATTCAGTTATAAAATATACAGTCCAACAATATATAAACACAATTAATACACAACTCATAAGGTACATTGCAATTTAGTAATATTTCTAAGAATTAGAAATATGAAACAAAAATTCAAACCTAACGGACATTTTTTCAAGATTTGAAAAGTCCTACTAAGGGTTAACAATGGGAAAAATACAACTCTGTTAAAAGTTAAGATGGATTAAGTTTCTGCCAAATGAATACAACACGAATTAATGGTGAATAGGGGTTATTCAACACAAAGAGGAGTAATTCCAATTCTTAATTTCTTCAAAAGTTTCATTTAAATGGCTAATCTTAATCTGACACACATTAAGTGTGTGGCAATCGAAGGAGTGCTGATGATGGAAGGGTGGCATCTTCCGAAAGCTGTCGACATCTCCACTTAGCCTGTGTTGTCACTTGATTTTTTTCAGATTTTCTCATTGTACAACAATTATTATTTCTCAGAAATAATTAATATGGACTCAAACCGAACTAAAATAAAAATTCAGTTATAAAATATACAGTCCAACAATATATAAACACAATTAATACACAACTCATAAGGTACATTGCAATTTAGTAATATTTCTAAGAATTAGAAATATGAAACAAAAATTCAAACCTAACGGACATTTTTTCAAGATTTGAAAAGTCCTACTAAGGGTTAACAATGGGAAAAATACAACTCTGTTAAAAGTTAAGATGGATTAAGTTTCTGCCAAATGAATACAACACGAATTAATGGTGAATAGGGGTTATTCAACACAAAGAGGAGTAATTCCAATTCTTAATTTCTTCAAAAGTTTCATTTAAATGGCTAATCTTAATCTGACACACATTAAGTGTGTGGCAATCGAAGGAGTGCTGATGATGGAAGGGTGGCATCTTCCGAAAGCTGTCGACATCTCCACTTAGCCTGTGTTGTCACTTGATTTTTTTCAGATTTTCTCATTGTACAACAATTATTATTTCTCAGAAATAATTAATATGGACTCAAACCGAACTAAAATAAAAATTCAGTTATAAAATATACAGTCCAACAATATATAAACACAATTAATAATTTAATTTTTTTTCATTTTTTTGAAAATATCGCCATTTTTAAAAATTGATTACTGAACACCATTTTGGAATAAAAGGCTGAAATTTGGTGTCCAAGTTGCATTTAATAAGAACTAAAAGATATTTAAAAATAAAATAAATCGAAAGGGGTCGGGTCTAAAAGTGAGTGATTTTTCCTGGAATGCCCCATATATATATATATATACATGAGGCATTCCACACCAAATGTCCAGCGAAAAAAAACACGTGTACCTAAACTTCTGAATAGGTTGTATGAATAGCCCTATATGGAACATAGAAAATTGCGTTTTTGGTTTTTCAATTTTTCAAAAACTGGGCTTAGGAGGCGTGGTCAAATAATAGAAAAATGGTCAAATTGTGGCGAGTTACCTTGATTAAATATTTATCACATTCAAACGGAATGCATGGATTTTGTATGGGCTATCGATTAAAATTTGTTTTTTTGGGAAAATTTTTAGAACCTGTTCTGAAATTTTCCATTTATTTAAAAAGTCAATTTATCAAAAATCCGGCCACTTTTATTTTTTTTATTTTTTTTTTAATTTTAGATGTTTGTTCATCCACACAAAAAAATTCAGACACGCGTTTTTCTTTTTTTTCGAGAAAATTGCATTTGAATTTTAAATTTCATAACAATTTAGTAATTTGCTTGTATTTGCTTGTTTACAAAATTATAAAATTGATATGAAATTTAAAATTTAAATGCGATTTTCTCGAAAAAAAAAACGAAAAACGCGTGTCTGAATTTTTTTGTGTGGATGGACAAACATCTAAACTTTAAAAAAAAATTAAAAAAAAAAAGTGGCCGGATTTTTGATAAATTGACTTTTTTTAAAAAATGCAAAATTTCAGAAAGGGTTCTGAAAATTTTCCAAAAAAAAAAAATTAGCCGATAGCCCATACAAAACTATATAAGAATGTAAATTTTTGAGATTGTGGTGCATTCCGTTTTTATGTGATAAATATTTAATCAAGTCAACTCGCCACAAATTTGACAATTTTTCCAATATTTGACCACGCCTCCTAAGCCTAGTTTTTGAAAATTAGAAAAACCAAAAACGCAATTTTCTTAGTTCCACATAGGGCTATCCAAACAACCTATTCAGAAATTTACGGGACACATGTTTTCTGTAACGGGACATATGATGTGGAATGCCTCATATGTAAATTTACTCATGCTGACTGAGTTATTAGGTTGTTAAACCTTTTTTAAGTACAGTTTCTAAACATAAAGCTTTTTATGCATTATGAAAATAACACGATTTATATAGGATTAAAATTTTATTTACTTAATATAAATATGTGACAAACGATTATTTATAGATTGTTCATAAAGTGCACGAATGCCTAAATAGAAACTTATGTTAGAATAAATACTCTGAAAATAAACCTTTGTCTAATCTGCAAAAACATCTGCTGATTATATAGTACAACACTAAAAAAAATAACGCGGTTCCGACGATTGATTCTGGCAAAAGACTCAAAAAAAATATGCGTGTGTCGGCGTTTTGAAAGATCACATCGGAATTTTATTTTAGAGGAGGTTAAAGTTTCCCAACTTTGGCCTGTTCTTGCCGCATATCGGTATATAAAACTATGTTTTCTTTACAACTGAGGTTGATAATGAGGGTTAATATGTATATTTTCTTCAAAGTTGCTGAACATATCCTAAACTAATAAAAGATCTAACCAAAGATAGATCCAATCGGTCCATGTTTAGACTTGGGACCAATTATCCGGAGAACACTGGTGTAGGGTATTATATGGTCGGTCTTGACAAACTATAATTTTCTTAGTTGTTTTTTAATAAAGTTTTTTAAACACCAAATAGAACTGTTTCTTATTCGGGGAGAAATTATTATCTTGTTATGGTTCCAGTAGTAAAAATTGTCTTCTAAGAGAAGTTTTAGATTTCAATAACTGTTTTTAAATTTTCAAGTTATTTTAATTATAAAAAAATTACCTTACCTTTTAAACTTGATAAAACTTTATAAAAATTAAATTAAAAAATTTATGTTTTTATAAAAATTGTTTATTAATATTCTTTGAACCTGATAACCTACAACAATGTTTGCACTTGATATAATCATCAAAACACATTGTCTTAGACAAAAAAAATATATTAAATATATTAAACCTTGTAATGATTTTTTTCGTATGTTTATTTTTACTTAATATAATAACATAATACATGGTTAGGATATTAACAATTTTGTAAGGATAACAACAAGTGCATCTTCTTCTTACACTATTACTTGCCTTAGTATATGAGTGTGTGTATGAATTTAAATTATGAAAACCCCTTAAAGTATGCAATACATAGCAAAAAAGGTACGCAAGTATAGTATAGATGAATTGAATAACTGGCTGGCTGGCTGAATGAATGAATGTATGAACATGAACAAGCATGTTTCTAGCTAAGTAAAAAAAAACAAAAAATGAGGTCGTACTTAAGTGCCACTAGAGACTTGTTGTTGATAATGAGGAAACTTGTCAACATCATCACAGTTATAGACATAGTCGTTTTTATTTTAGTAAACTTAAAATATGTAGTACTAGTATAGAATAGATAGATACGTAGGTTGGTATTGTACATATAAAAGTAGTAGGAGTAGGAGTATAAACATACAACTACGTATTATACACTCAAATAAAAAGCTTCTATGAATTCTTACATCAATATGAGGAAGTGCTACATAATTTGTTGTCTAATGTAATTTATCATCAAGAAATGATGCAGTATCATCAATAACAACATTGATGATATGTTTCATCATATTGATGATAGGTCTCCTTAAAATTATGATATTTTTTCATATGAAGTTTTGTCATCAATATGAAGAAATGTTTCATTATTATAATAACAATGTATTATAAAAAGTTGATAAAGCTTTGCTCGAAAATAAATGAAACCTTTCGTTATATTAAATCAACTTTTTATTATTATGATTAACATTTTTTATCAATATGTTAATAATATCACATTACTATAATATTTTATTATAAAAAAAATTGTGTCCGCGTCATTTTCAAAATTGATTTTGGAGTTTAGAAACTTTTTTTCTAAAAGCATTTTAAATAAGTTTATTAATCCAAAGCGCAAAAAATTTTATAAACATTTTTAATCAAAAAAACAAAATTAAAAAAAAAATTGTTGGTGGATCTCAAAAAATTTTCCAGTTCTTTTTGTTGTTTTTTTTTTTTTTTTTTAAACAAGTAATGAAACCGTTTCATGAATATAAAAAACAACATTTTTCTTTGAGTGTAGGATTTATAAATATTTTATAGTTTATTTAACTTGCAAGGAAGGTTACCCAAGTCTAGTAAACGATTTCGAAAATTTCCTGGTTTTAAGAAAAAACGCTTTTTCTTATTATTTACTTTAAGGAATGACAAAACTGCTGGTTTTAATTCCTAAAAGAGTACGATATGTTTTCTTCTTAAAGTTGTCAAATAAAATTTTAATCAATATATTTCATTTGGAGTACCTTTCTTTGTTAGTTGTTGTTCTTAAATAAAGTATAATTTAGAATGTAAAAAGTAAATATAAAAGCCAGTTTATAATGATAATCACCAACAATAACAAAAAATTGTATAAAGTAGAATTTCAAAAATATAGGGGAAAATACAAACACTTGAATACAAAAAAAAAATAAAAGGACTTCAACTTGGAGCTTAAAATTTAATTTTCTAGTTTTTAAAATATTTTAAAAAATAATCTGTACAGGCTAAAAATGATAAAAAGGTTTTATTTATTGAATAAAAGACAAAAAAGCGCCTTTAAATTGTTGATATCTCCTATATCCGCTTTTCAAAAAAAAAAGGATCACTGGTTAATTAGGTAATTGCTAGGCGGATTTTCTTCAAGTTGCTTCATAACAAATTAATATATAAGAAAGGATCAAGTGTTTAGGTCACAGTACTTAAGTAGTAGGTTCACAGAGGTGCATTTTATGTGTGTAAGTATTAGTGACAGCACACGGTGTAACTTTTGACGTTTCATACAAAACGTAAACAAACAACATAAATACATACACAAAATCACACACGTACAGGCACACTTACACTAGGCAGCGATGATAATTCTGTACTAAAAACCATATCACCATATTGAAAAGTACGCAATTAGCATCAGTGTTTGCATACTAGTCTGTACTGTGGTTAAGGTGAACAAGTATCTTAAGGTTTCCCTACACACAAACAAATTGAGACATGAACATTTATGAAATAAATTTAAATTCGTAATAAAATTTATAATGAAATTAAAACAAGTAAATTTAAAAACAAAAGCACACTTTAAGGGTAATTAAGGAATATAAAATTGAAGCATACTCTAAGGAGAAAATGAAAAATAAATTGAACTTGGTTTAACCGGACGATTTTACTAAAATTAACTTACAGGGCTTAGGAAGACTTTAAATAATTTTACTGAATATTTTGACATTAAAAACTGATTTTCGTGAAAATGTGAAATAGATATTAGATATTAAAGAGCTGATTACGAGAAAAAAATTAAAAAATAAATTGAAGGGCTTTGTTATGTTGAGTACATTAAGAAAAAAATTTTTTTTTTCTAAAATGTTAATAGATCAATTTTGATCCAGCACAACGTTTTCAAATTTTAAAAATGTATAACTTTTAAAGTAAGTGGTCAAAATTTTGGTGGACATGTTTAAAAAAAATAAAAATTAAATCGATTTCTTAAATTGAGATTATATAAAAAATTATCCCAAGCTCTATAAAATCAAGAAAAAAAATTATGTTTTTCCCTTGACCCTTTCATAGAGCTTTATCCAAATCAGACCATTTTAACCCATGGCGCCCAACGTTTAGACTCTAAACTTTAGAGTTTTTTTTTAATTTTTTTAAAAAAGCAAAACTTTGATCGAAGATTGACACGGATTAAAATGATCGGATTTGGTTCAAGATAATTTTCAATGAAAGTTTGTCTCAAGCTCTATGAAAAGGCCAGGGAAAAGGTGGAAATATTTTATTTTCTTTTTAATCTTAGGAAAAATCGCAAAATTTATATACCGATATCTCGAAAGCCGTACACTGAAAAAAAAGACATAACAGAAATTAAGGAAAAAATTTCGTTGAAAATTTATCATGAATTTTCCTAAAATTTAGTAAAATTTAACTAAAAAATGAGAAATTTTCTTAACTATGAGGAAAAAAGTTTAGTTCATTTACTTATAATTAGTTCATAGTTTTCTTTAAATGTAATTTTTGAATATTAGGAAAAAAATTCTTACTGCCAAAGAAATTTTCCACAAATCTAAGAAACGTATCTATATTTTTAAGACATATTTCTTAAAAAACAATTTAGTTCAAGTTTAGTTAAAATTTACTAAAAAAAACATCATCGTATTTCTCTTCTTTGAATTGAGGAAGTGTATTTCTTAGAATTTAGTTAATAACTTCTGAGAATTTAGTTAAAAATTCAAAATGGCGATATCTCGAAAACTAAGCGAGATAGAGCGAAACTTACGAAATTTTCAAAAGAAAGACTACAAAGATATGCGAAACGGATGAAATTTTCAAAAGAAAGACTACAAAAATATGGAATAGCCTAGCTCTGCATATATGTCGGGGTCTCAAGACCCTAAATTTAGATCCAAAATTTGAAATTCCCGAGATTTTATATATGCACATATCTCGGTAAACACGAGAAAAGCTCTTGAATCGTAGAACACACAAAATACCCGAAAGCCCTCCGATTAATAGTTTTTGAGATATCCAGTTTTTAAGATTCTCAAGACCCTATCAGTCCCCTTATTACCGTATCTCAAAAACTAAGCAAGTTAGAGCGAAACGGACACAAATTTTGGGTCGAAATCTATGGAGACCCTTAAAGGACCGGGGTCTTGAGTTAACAAGGGGCTGGACCCATGGGGTCTGAACCCATGGGTCCAGGGTCTAGACCCAATCCAGTTTTAAAATGTGAATGAACTAAATTGTAATATAATTTTTCCCATTTTCTAGTTAAAATTGGCTTAAAATTATTAACTTTGTTTTCCTTATTTTTGGGAAAATTAGGAACTAAAACCAAGAAAAAAAATCTTTGGAGCCAAATCATTCCCTCTTTTTCTTAAAATTAAGTTAATTTTCCCAGATTTTAGTTCACTTTTTTTTTGAGAGTACAACCGATTTTAAAAATTTTTTCATACTCGTGTTCAGCGCATTAAAATTAATAAATATATTTTTTTATTCCTTTTAAAAGGAAACAGGATAACGAAATGAAAAACTGTAAATGCAGTTTTGTTTTACTCCATTTGATCTCTATATTCAGAATTATATCATCCATTTCATATATATGTCGGACGGTGTAATAAAATAATGTTTACAAATAATGAATTCAACGCAAATTTTCCATAGAAATTCAAATAAATAAAATTCAAGTTAATTAATTTTATTTAAAAGAACCCCAATATATGTGTGTGTGTGTGCAATAATTACGTAAATATGTAAAATTAATTTAATTAATCATAAAATAAAAATAATTACGTGAATACAACAGCTGGAAAATCGGTCTTAATTACTTTAACTATTACGCAGTAAAAGGTTAAGTCAAACAAAAGTTGAATTCGGCCTGGACGAATGTGTTGATACCCTACACAATGTAAAACAAAATATTCCACAGAATTTAAATAATATAGAAATGCTGGTATGTATCCAAATTAATCACAAAATGATTAAAAAATGTATTTCTAGTTGCATTCATTGGCGATTTCTCAATTCACTTGTTTTTAATTTATGTGACCCTAGTTTTTTGTAGGGATGTGTAGGTTAATAAAATACAATATAATCTATCAAATTACCTATTTTGAATTTTTTGTTAGTTAGGGCGTTTTGTATTTTAGGTGACGATTTTATTTTGCAATCGAAATCTGTTCCATAAAGATTCCCTGGGTTATGATGTAATTTCATCCATTTATTTTTTTTTTTTTCATTTCATTAAAATAATTTTTTATTTTAAACAATTTTAAATAAAATTTTCATTTGAAATTTCAGTAAACTTTACTATGTAATTGGTTAAGGAAAAACAAAAACGTCAAAAAGAAAATGTTTTTAAAAACTATTAGAAAATTTCAAACGAAAAGTAATTTTCATTCTGTTATACAAAGTTATAAGATTAAAATATAAAATTGTTAAATAAATATGTTATTTAAAAGCTAAATAAAAGTTATTTTTTGAAAGTAGAAAAAAATTTAAAATTTGATACTAATTGAAACAAATCTAGAGAAACTCATATGAAATTCATAAGATATGATATGTAAAATAAAACAAACTTCAATTGAATAGAAAACTTTAAGTTAGATGACATATGTAAAAATATAAATGAAAAGTATACATTTATTGCAATTGTAAATTTTTATTAAGTATTTCATAAGTAAAATATTTTTAATCTTTATAAATGTTTAGAATAAAAAATAATTTATTGAGTAGATATTCATTTATTATTATTTTTGCACTAAAGTTAACAATTTTATCATTACAGTCAAGCTCGGTTATAACGAACTCGGTTATAACAAATTATCGGTTATAACGAACTAATTCCAAAGTCCTAACGTTTTGGCAGCAATTTTCACACAAAATACTTCTTTTATAACGAACTCGGTTATAACGAATCCTCGGTTAAAACAAACTACTTACTATAGTCCCCCGAACACAATTTCATGTATTTTTAACTTTTAATGAACTCTAACAAATATTTTGAATTGTGCGGCAACTATGTTTACCAAACTCACAAAAAGTTAGATATTATTGGTTAATATTATAATTTTGATAAATTTTTTTTCTATTTTTAATGTTTTCTTCTTAATAAGTAGTTAGTTGACTAATATAAAACGTTAAATTAAATTAAATTGGAACTATTTTTTTGGAAATAAAACTGCGTTGATATAAAATATACCTCGCTTATAACGAACTATTTTTAATGGTCCCTTGGAGTTCGTTATAACCGGGTTTGACAGTATTTACAAGTCAATAAAAATTCTACAGCATAGTTTGTCTACCCGATGTCTACCTCATTGTTAGGCTTGACGTAATAAAAATTGAGTCATTGGCGGAGTCCAACATGCAAGAAAATGCAATACACCCTTAACTTATGTTACCCTACTGGGTGACTACTTCAAATCTCTAATTCAGCCTCAAAGAACAAATAAATTAACATTATAAAAGTTAATGTGAAAATGATTTGTTTATATTTGAATAAATTTAAGTATTTATTTGTTTCTTTTATCACCTTATCAGACAATTTACATATCTTTATCTACATCATTTTATTCATACAAATCAATATTTGTGTTTGTTTTGGATTTCAGTTCATGGTGGTGATTTGAAATTTAAAAAAAAAATAGCGTTATTTTTGTAGAGTTTCCTTCCACAACGATTTATTTGTATAACTGTCCTTTTGTGTACAAAAAAAAAAAAAGATTTGGTTAAAAAAAAAAAACTATTTCATTTTCTAAATAAGCGGCCTTATCATATAGACGCCACACTGGCGCGTCTCAGTGGCGACATTTTACATCCGTTTGGCATAAGACTATCAAATATTCTTTTTTGGCCAACTACACTGAATCTGTTGTTGATTCTTTTTTTTTCTCAATTCTGTTTGGGATGTTAAAAGCACAAATAAAATATATAGTTGAAAACAACGTTGGCCTACCAACAAAATACACACAAACAAAAAATAATACAATTGTGAAGTAGTTTATCTATTCTATTATACTTCTTCCTTAACAAAAAAAAAACTCCAAAAAAATGAATTCAAAACTAATGAAAAGAATCATAAAATTATTATAAAAAATTATTTTATCACAGCGAAAAAGTTGGGTTTTTGTTGTTTTCGTTGAGTAAGGGGTCTTACTCTTATAACAAAACTTATGAGAAATTGGTTTTCCAGAATTAAAGGATATTGTACTTATAACACAAATAATTTAAAACAAATAAAAACAAGGGGAAGTAGAGTGCTTTATAAAAGTTCCGGGCCGAATAAAACATTTATATGTTTTTTTTAATAAGCTGAAGAACACCACGCAAATTTGTGTGAGCTGAAAAAGCTAGAAAGATAAAAATTCTGTCCTACTGATTAGATTACATTGCTGCCTGGATGTGGCTTGAAGAGTTAAATATCTGATTTGTTCTGAAAAACTAATAGTCCTAAATGTTTGCACATCTTAAGTGTATCACAGAAATTAGCCCCCCAGTTTTTGTATGACGAACGTCCAAAATGTACATGTATTTAGTTGTTAGAGGTTAGTTTTATACCAAAAAAATCCTTAAACAAACCTCGTTTTAGTCTGTTTAATTTTTATATATTTGGACATTAGTCTCCATAAAGTCTAAACATTTTTTTGTTGCTTTGAGTGAAAAATCTTTATGTGTAATCATTTATAAAAAAAAAAAAAAAAAAATAACACCCAAATGTTGCCAAAGCCACAAAAAAAACAAATATTGCCCAGAGACAAAAGCATTTTTATCTATTATTTGTGGTGTGACTTTCAGACAAACCATAAAAAAAAAAGTCAAAGCTAAGTCTCCTCACCATGGAGGCACTTATTGTTGTATTAGTATGTGTATAAATTTGTGTATAAACATTAATTTTTTTTCCATGACCATGACAAATAAAAATTTTCATTGACACGAATGAGCACTCACTTAAAGTTTCAAATAAATTCAAGCACACGGAAAAAAATATGGAGGAAACAAATTTGAGTAATCACTTGATTAAATTTAAAAACAAAAATTGAGTAATTTTTTAATTGACGCAATTAAAAATTTACTTAAACTTTTTAAAAACAATTTAAGTAAATAATTTAATAAAAATTTAATAGTTTTTTTATTTTTTTTTTAAACTCTCATAGTTTTTTGAATTCTCGTTTAGTTTATAGTTTTTTGTATATGAGGCATTCCACACCAAATGCCCCGCTACAGAAAAACATGTGTCCCGTAAATTTCTGGATAGGTTGTTTGGATAGCCCTATATGGAACTAAGAAAATTGCGTCTTTGGTTTTTCTAATTTTCAAAAACTGGGCTTAGAAGGCAGGGTCAAATATTGGAAAAATGGTCAAATTTGTGGCGAGTTGCCTTGATTAAATATTTATCACATTAAAACGGAATGCACCACAATCTTAAAAATTTACATTCTTATATAGTTTTTTATGGGCTATCGAATAAAATTTTTTTCTTTAGAAAATTTTCAGAACCCGTTCTGAAATTTTCCATTTGTTAAAAAAGTCAAAAATCCGGCCACTTTTTTTTTTTTTTTTTTAATTTTTTTTTTATGTTTAGATGTTTGTCCATCCACACAAAAAAAATCAGAAATGTATTTTTCGTTTTTTTCGAGAATATCGCATTTGAATTTTTAATTTCATAACAATTTTGTAATTTGCTTGTATTTTCTTGTTTTTACGTGTCGAATGAGTAATATTCATTCAATTAATATTACTCATTCGCACCTTTAAAACAAGAAAATACAAGCAAATTACAAAATTGTTATGAAATATAAAATTCTAATGCGATTTTCTCGAAAAAAACGAAAAATACATTTCTGATTTTTTTTTGTGTGGATGGACAAACATCTAAACTTTAAAAAAAAAAAAAATTAAAAAAAAGAAAAAAAGTGGCCGGATTTTTGATAAATTGACTTTTTTAAAAAATGGAAAATTTCAAAACGGGTTCTGAAAATTTTTCAAGGAAAAAAAATTTATTCGATAGCCCATACGAAACTATATAACAATGTAAATTTTTAAGATTGTGGTGCATTCCGTTTTAATGTGATAAATATTTAATCAAGGCAACTCGCCACAAATTTGACCATTTTTCCAATATTTGATCACGCCTCCTAAGCCCAGTTTTTGAAAAATTGAAAAACCGAAAACGCAATTTTCTAAGTTCCATATAGGGCTATCCATACAAGCTATTCGGAAGTTTATGGTACACGTGTTTTTTTCGCTGGACATATGGTGTGGAATGCCTCATATGCATATGAAAGTTTGTAATCGTCTTTATAAAATTTTCCTATGTTTTTGAGACATAAATGTGTTTGGTAAAGTTTGAAAAAAACATGTTTTTTGTTTTTTTTGTAAAACAATTTAAAACTTTTTTAAACTTAAAAAAAAAAATAAATAGATAAATTTTGAGTAAATTTTTAATTGTGTCAATTAAAAATTTACTCAATTTTTTTTTTCAAACATTTACTGTGCGATTTGCTATCTCGGTCGAAGTAAGTGCCCAGCAAAATTTGGAATTACCAGTAATGGGTTTTGTAATCCGAAACAACGGTTAATAAGTAGATACTTATTGAATGAAACACTAATTATTTCAACAAGGGCGTGAGACAAAAATAATTAGTGAAGAGTATGGAGTTAAATAAGTAGTTACTGACTCGGATTACAAATAAGGAGTAAAAACCCATTACCAATAAGAAGAAAAATAATTAGTTAATTAAAACATTTAAAATTTAAATTGTTTTTACTAAAAATAAAAAATTGAGTAATTTTTTTTAAGTTTTTAAGTACTTTTTAAGTTAATTGAATTGTAAAGGTTAAAAACTGCAAGTGCAAGGAGATATTATTACTTGAAAGTACTTTTATAGCATATTACTGAAAAGTAGTTACTTTTAGGCTTAAAATAATGTTAATGGTAATGTGTACTCATTATAAATAATGTACTTGGTAATGATTACTTTTCACAACTCATTACTATGTTTTTGCTGGGTGACTACAAAATTTGTACGTAAAACAAATAAAAAAAAAAACTCAAATTTGTTTTTGTTTTACGTACAAAATTTCTAGTCACTCACTTTATACGACATACTGAATCAGGGCATTAATAAATTTTAATTAAAAATTTACTCAATACTATTAAATCGTTTACTGGTACAAAATTGAGTAATTTTTTATTCAATAGTATTACAAATTTACTCAAATATTTTTTTCTGTGCAACAATAAACGTTGTACTATTTTTTATTTTCAAATACAATTGATAAACTCTGAAATACAATTGAGGGGGTTAGAGCACAAGGGGTTCAAGTGCCTATTATTTAATAATGAGAAAAAAGAGGTTAAAGTTAAATTGCAATAAAAAATGTTAGATGCTATCTAGAATATTATTTTTTAGTTAATAGAGATCATGAGATATATTTTAATCTAACAAGTTAAAAAAATACCATCTTTTGCAAATACAAGAGCCAAAAATTGCCTTTGAAGTAAGTAAGTCGCACTTATACCCCTTGTGCTCTAACTTTTTTTATAAATTTGGAAATATATGAAAAGAATGTTAGTTATATGTAAAAGGAAAACCACATTTTATTACGAAAATATTAAATGGTTCTTTGTTTCATTTTTTAGTCGTCATAATCAGATTATATGACATCATCGGGCTCATCTTCATTAGGGCGTTCCGTCAAATCTAAACTTGAGCATTTCGTACCGTAATACCTGCCAAACGATGGGTACGGAGTAGCTAATTGTGGAAAAATTTATGAAAAATTTTTGCAAGGTCATCTTTAGTTCAGCCGGCAACCAGCGCACTGTGGCCGAAATCACTGATCTAGCGGCGCTTAAGTCAAAATTAGAAAATTAAGATCGATAAATGTTTTTGCACTGCATCGTTTACCTATACTTTACAAAAATTACGTTTTTACTTTTGTTTTGCTTTCAATATACGAACAGCTGTAAGCTGTCAACTATACATTTTCTGCAGCAAGTGTACTAAAGGAATTTGGGGCCTAAGTACTCAGTGAGTTTTCTTGACACTTTTGAGTCAATTGAGTCATTTTGAGCCAAAAAGTTTTAATTGAAAGTAAAAGATATGTTTTTACTAAAAAATAAATGTTTGTGGCCTGTGTGTATCTAGTTTATTATTAGTGCATTATAGAAGTTGGCATTTGTGATATAAACTATAGTTTCATGGACTGCAACTTTTGAAATTCGATCGTATTCGGTCCAATTCCTGTTTTGTTTATTATTTTGGGTTATTTTTGTTGTGACGTTTCAGTATGGCGTGCTAGTTCGTGCAAGTTGTTCGGTTTTTTAGGGTCCATCTGCCTGTCCAAATAAACAGTATAAACGCGATACTGACCACAATTTTCAATCGATTTGGCTAAAATTTGAAATTTAAGATTTTTTATCAAAAGAACAAAACCTATTAAATTTTTGACAAAATCGGTTCATGTTATCCCATAGCCCCCATGTTAATTTCCCCTTCTAGTTGTCCTTAAAAAGGCCTAACAATAGTATTTTAACAAATATCCTCTTGAAATTCGACTGTGAAATGTTTTTTGTAGCCCTAAATAATCACTCTAAATTTTAACGAAATTGGAACATTTTAACTTCTAGTCCTCATACAGACCACCCTCCAGATATTCACATAAATTTCCCAAAATACATAAAAGCACTGAAATAAATAAATATGGTCAAAAATTAAATTCTTTATAAGTTTTATAATAACAAATATGCATTGGGCTTTATTAGTTTACATTCCCGAATTAAGCGCCGCTAGATTGGGTGTTTCGGCCACTGTGCAGTGGTTAAAAAAATGACGTTGTTGGACCAAAATTCATATCCGAATTATTTAACCAAATCTGGCTCAAAAATAAGGAAATTTTGGGTACTTTATTATAAAATTATTTTAAAAATTCCAAAATAGCGATTTGGTCCACAGATGCTGATTTTCAAACATAAAAAAATATTTTTTAACCAAATTTGTCTTAAAAGTTGAAAAATGTTGAGTATTTTATGTGAAAAATATTTAAAAAAAATAAAAACACGATTTTGGCCCAAAAATGCTGATTAGCATCTGTGGACCAAAATCTTTGATCAGCATTTTTGAACTAAAATCTTTTTTTATATTTTTTTAATATTTTTGAGATAACATGCTTTACATTTTCAAAGTTTTGAGACCAATTTGGATAAAAAAAATAATTTTTATGTTCAAAAATCAGCATCTGTGGACCAACATTTTTTTTGCATTTTTTTTTATATTTTTCCTTTAAAGTACTCAACAATTCCTAATTTTTGAGCCGGATTTGGTGAAAAAATTTGGATATGAATTTTGGTCGAAAAACGCCATTTTTTCAAACTTTAACCGCTGGTTACCGACTTAAGATGTTCTTGCTAAATTTAATTATTATTAATACACGAACTTCTCGAAATTCATCCACTTTGTCCACGTGAAAAATTAAATTTTAATAATTGCTTGGAGCACAAGGGGTTTAAGTGCTCATATACCCCTTGTGCTCCAAGCGAAACAGGTATTTTAATAACAAGAGCTAAACATTGTCGCCATATCTCACTAACGGATAAGAATTTCACAATGACCTCTTGTGTTCAGAACTTCTGTGAACTTCACCTACTAATTCCATATGTTAACTCAATTTTTTTTAAAAAGTCACTTGAACCCCTTGTGCTTTGAGCCCCTCAATTGATATCTTCTAAAATACAATTGATATTTTCTGAAATACAAATTAAAAATTTCGTAAATAAAATTGATCATTTCTGAAAAACAATTGATAAATTCTGAACAACAATTGATAATTTCTTAAATACAATCGGATAACTTCTGAAATACATTTGATAAGTTCTGAAATACAATTGATAACTTCTGAAAAACAAGGGATAATTTCTGAAATACAATTCATTAATTCCGAAATACAATTGATAACTTCTGAAATTTAACTTATAACTGCTGAACTACAATTGATAACTTCTGAAATTTAATTAATAATTTCAGAAATACAATTTCAAATGGTGTAGTGATTTAGGGTATATATTATTTTATCATTCCGTTTGTAACACCTCGAAATATTGTTCTAGGACCCTATATAGAATATATATTCATGATCATCGATCGATTTAAAGATTTAATTTTTGAAAGACTTTACTGAGGATGCTGAAACTTGGAATATTTGTTTGTTATTCATCTGATCAGTTTGGTATTGCATTTCAGCATTGGTTCAGTCATTCAAAAGTTATAAGCAAAAGTGTGAATTTCGGCAAGGATTTTTTGCGAATTTAGGAGTTAAAAAACATACTAACTTTTGAGGCTGCAGAAGCTTTGCATATATAAAGAATGGCCCACTTATAATCTGGACGACTTATGTGCCTTATAAGCTTTGAATGAAAAGACACATTTTTATAATTTATTTATCAAATTAAAGGAAATTTTTCCACCTTTTTATTGGTACCGATTTCAAGTTTGTAGGTTAAATATTTTTTCGTACAGACGCCATTAAGCAAAATTTTGCACACTTTCACGTTTTTTTAGAAATACAGCTGTTCAGAAATTGCATAAACTTTTAAAATTCTGAAATTTACAGTGCTTAGTGTTTTGAATCCTTACGGGGCTATAGAAAGCATAAATTAAAAAACCATAAACGCGTAAAAAAAATTTCGTTTTAGCCCAAGTTTGAAAAAAAAACATATCAAGTTGAAAAAAACATACCTCCCTCGAATGAATCCTGTAGGATTAAAGTTCTACGGAGCGATAAATGACCAAACCCGCAAGAGAAAATCGAAGTTCGATGCCAAAACATGATTTCGCTTTTTAAACACCAATGTTTAAACGAAGTTTAAAGGTTGCCACATGAAACCTGCGTCAAATTTGATGTTAGAAATCACATGGAGTAAAAAATTTGTTTTGCCCACAATTTTAACCAATCGAAAAAAATTTGCCAAATATAAAAAAAAATAAATTCAAGGAGAGTATAAAGAAGCAAAAAATGTATAATACTGTTAAATTTAATGTTAAGTTTGATGCAGAGGTAGCACCGAAGGATGTGCAAAATTTCTTCATCTTTTTTTCGGTTAATGACGTCTGTACTAAAGAATATTTAACCTACAAACTTGAAACCTGCATCAAAAAAAAGTGGAAAAATTTCCTTTAATTTGATATATAAACTATAAAAACCGGGCCATTCTTTATATGTCGTTCCCCTGGTCTAGTTTGTTTTAAATTTAAGAGAAATCGGTCCAGTGGTTTAAAAGTTATAAGCAAAAACGGTAATTTCAGATTGGTTTAACCTTAAATTCACTTCCCATGTAAAAATCGATTTGATCTTATCAGATCTACTTTGATCTGATAATATATAATTGCATCTGATTGTGTATAATTGTATCTGATCAGATATAATAAAATGCCAAATTTGTGCCAATGTTGACCAAATCCGAGATATAATTAGATCTCGATTTTGGTCATTTCAGATACAATAAAATGTCAAATTTGTGCCAATGTTGACCAAATCCGAGATATAATTAGATCTGGAATTTGGTCATTTTAGATACAATTACATCAAATCAGACATGATATAAACAGATCAAATAACATCTAATCCATTTTTACACGGTGGTGAAAAAACCCCGTTAAGCAAGCTTGTGAAACATTGGTAAGACACAAAAATATTTTAAAACTTGGTTTTTACACTCAAAAAAATTTTTCACTCAAAAAAAATTTACATTCAAAAATTGTAGATACTATATTACCATAGAATTTTATACCTCGTATATATTTTAGAGGTATATTTCTAATCTTAGATTATATTAGTAATCTATCAAACTTACAACACTTTCTTCCTCCTCTTTTCATTATTTAAGTTTAAGCCATTATATGTGTCGCATTGTACAAAGTGACATTTAAATAATTTAGAGTAAATTTGTTAACAAATTTATTTTTCTTGATTGCAATAGTTCTTTGACATTTTAGTTTCAATGATATCAATTTATTTTTCAGACGTCATTAGGTGTTTGATAAACAATTTTTTAGTTTTAGGTTTACCACATTGCTCATGAAAAATTAAAGCTAATTGACCTCGATTTAAATGATAATTAAATTTGTTTTTGGTTTTTAAAAATTAACAGCATGACTTACTTTTTGTTTGAAAAAAAAAATACCATTCTTTCTGAATTGTTATGTTTTTTAATTTAAATATCCAAAATTCACTCCATAAAGAATTTTATTGTTAAAAATTTTTCTCTTGAAAATGCATTCTTTAAAATAAATTTTCTTCAGATGTAACACAGAAAATAAAATCGTCAAATTTAAATCAACAAACAGCAATTGTAAATCAACCAAACAGGATATCAACCAAACATTATATAAAAACGGCCGCCTGTTAATCTATAATACAAAACATCGATTTTGTTTTCAACAAACTCAGTCAAGTCGTTTTATTTCAAAATTATTTTATCATGTCAACAAATAACTTTTGTGTTTGTTGAATTTCTTTGTTTAAAAAGGAAAATAAGATTTTGTACGTTTGTCAGATTAAAAATTGTGTTTGTTGAATTTCTTTGTTGAAAAAAAAAAAATAGGATTTTGTACGTATCTCAATACAAATATTAAATAAAGAGAACTATTACAATCTCATTTATCAATTCCTTTTTCAACAATCAAAATTTACAAACGTTTGTTGATATTACGAATTTCCGTATAGGAGCACTTTCAGTAAAAAAATTAATTGTATTTACAAATATGGGGGTCAATATAACAATTCGTTTTTTTTTTTCTGTGTAATGGTTCGTGATCCGTAGTCGAATAACCTCCTGAATTTAAATAGTTTTAAAACCACCTGATCCTATTTAATGCAAACGCCTAATAGAATAATGATGGTTGATTATTGTAAGGGGGCATCATCTGATGATAAATTTTCCTCGTCAACCTGTGAATAAGAAATCTTTATCATGATCTATAGAATTCTGATAAAAATAAAATAAAATATGTAAACGTCCCATGGAAAATTAAAATAAATTATAATTTACGACAGTTTTGGTTATTTTTCTTGTTGAGAAACAAATAATATAACAGACATGCTATGCACTTCAACCACTTCAAACATCATACATTTTCCTTTAGGATGTTTATAAAGTTTGAAGCTTAACAAATGGCATTTGTTTGTTCATTATTTACACATACATACATATGCACAAATAGCAATACAAAAATATTATTAGTAATACTTACCGTAGCACTGTGGTCAATATTTTGAGATAGCGGCCAAAACTCCTTTTGGTTTTTGTTCTCCGATTTTAAAGTTATTAGACTCATATGAAAGTAGACAGTAGTAAACCTCGGGAGCAAAAAATTAGAACTCTATTTCAACTATTTCACTGAGAACAGGGTGGTCCAAAATGGGATTTTTCAGAATTTAGTAAATTTATGATATTTTTAGTTAATTTTTAAAGTTTAAATGATCATAACTTTTTTGTTTTTCAAGATTTTTGGACGAAATAAATTTTGTGTTGTAACTTAACTTATTTCCTATTACTGGTAAAAAAATTGAAGCTCTACTGTTTTCAGAACAATTTAAATATTTTTTTTAAGAAAGATCAAATTTATCGGAAATTTCCTACTTCATAGAGCACAACTCCTGTGAGTCAAGCTGAGTCAAAACACAAATTTACTATTTTGTAGTCCTAACTCTCCCCCACATTTCTATATATACATGTCCATGCATCGGGACTGCACTTTTTGAGCTACAGCAATTTTTCTGACCAAAGGTAAGATATTCGGTACAAATGCTCGTCATATTTTTTGAGAAGTTATTTGTATGTGAAAGTGACTATTATGCATATATTTTGATGAAATTCTGTACAAGAGTTCTTATTGACCCAAAAAATAATTCTGTTGAAATTAGGAGAAGTTGGCCCATATTTGGACCTAGTCCACATAGAAGGGTGTATCAAAATTTTGACAAAAAAGACAATAGAACTCTCAAATTATGTGGTATCTGGCAATTCATTTGGAAATGGTAAAAAATGATTTCATTGCCATCTAATATTACATAACTTAAATACATGAAAATCGCAAATAAATTTAAAACCAATGGAAATAACTGGTAAAACCAAGTACCTGTTAACTCTCAAATTATGTGGTATCTAGCAATTCATTTGGAAAAGGTAAAAAAGATTTTATTGCCATCTAATATTACACAACTTAAATACTTGAAAATTGCAAATAAATTTAAAACCAATGGAAATAGCTGGTAAAACCAAGTACCTGTTATATTATGTTTATGTACTACACTCAAAAAAAAAGAAGAAACTTAAACTTTGGAAAATTTTTCTTCAAAATAGTTTATAAATTTTCCCACAATTAAGTTAAAATTAACTAAAAGTTGGGAAATTTTCCTAACTTTTAGGAAAATATTTTAGTTCATGGACTGTTAAATAGGCCATAATTTTCCTTAAATAGAATTCCCTAATACGTGGAGAAAATTCTTACCGCCAAAAAAATTTTCCCTAAATAATTGAAAAAAAATCTTTATTTTTAAGACATATTTCTTAAAACAAAATTTAGTTAAAAAAATTCAGTTTTAGGACGTAATTTACTACCAGTTAGTTCATCATAATTATCTTCTTTAATTTGAGGAAGTTTTTTCCACAAGTTAAGTAAATTTTTCATAACTTGAAAATGTTTTGTTGATTTATTTTTTTTTTTTTATGCTTGCTTGTAGTTCACATTTCGTTTATTATTTGTAGTACATGAATACAAAAGGTTTGATCTTGTATAACCTGTAATAAATTTAATATTTACATTTTTTTCTACACATGTATGTGTTAGAAAAAAACATAATATTTTAATCACAACAAAGACCTTGGCTTTGTCGTGTTTTCCCATAGTCTGGGAACAAACGTCAAGTACAAAGTTGTTGTTGTAATTTAACTAAAAAAACTAATTAAATTTATTACTTGTCTTAAGAAACAAACCTTTCTTTATATTTCTAATAAAATATGTACCCAATGAGAATTATGTGTGTATTCACATGCTTTTCTATAAATAAACCATTAAAAAAATATAAAATTAAATAATTTTTAGGAAAAATTTCCTAATCAGAAATGTTTTTTTAACCAAAAAATGGAAAATTTTTTCCCATTTTCTAGTTCAAATTTGTCCTTCTTTTAAAGAAAAATATGGACTAAAAAGTAGGAATACATGGCAATGGAGCTAAATCATTATCAATTTTCCTTGGACTTAGTTAGTTTTCCCATTTTATAGTTAGTTTTTTTTTTTGAGTGTAGTTTAAAGATTATAATTTGTTTCCAATTTTAGTATAAAATTTTATTAATACATTTAAATAAAATATATGTGCACTTTAAATCAATAGTAAAAGTTTACTTAAAATTTTATCGATGTTGTGTTCTGTATATAATATATCAAAATGGTATTGATATTGTTGGGAATTTCAGTGTTATTTTTCAGTTTAATCCTCACAAGAATTAGCTTTCTTCCAAAAAAAACCAACCTTTGGCCCCTGTGAATATTGAGACCAAATAAATGTCAGGGGCCAAATGTTGGAATTTTCTGACCAAAATTAAGTTTATGAACAATAAATAAGTATTGGTTGTAAAATACGATTGAAAAAAATAAGAAATTATAAAAAAAATACCTATTTAAAATCCCGTGTAAAAAAATAGATATGGGACCATATCTAATTTGATCTTGTTGACCATATATGGTACCATATATAATTATATATAACCAGATCCGAAAAATGGACCCAAATGTCGGATCTCCTTGGATCTGATCAGATATAATTTGATCCAACTAGATCTTATGTATTTATATCAAATTATATCCAATTATATATTGTTTTAATGTCCTTTCAAATGAAATAAAAAATGCATTTAATTGATTAGCTAAACAAATTTAATTAATAATGTTATCAATTGTGTGATAGCATTATTTAAAATAAATAAAGAATTAACAAAACACAAAAAAATACAAAAGAAAAAGTATAAACTATAATTATAATTACAAAATTTACAAATCTTAGGGATAATGCAATTGCAAACAGTCACATGATTGAGGCAAATAGCACAAATAATATTTCCATCATTTGTCTGGCTACCTGAGTTGCTTTGTGAGAGGAGCCAAGGGCCATGTCATAAATTACCTTTCGGCATGTTCATTAAAAGTTGGCTTCTAAAAAATACTTGAAAGTACCAAATAAGAATGTTTTTAGGGTCTTCTTAAAAAACACATACATATGTACATATCGCTACCTCAAAATACGAATCTCGTATGTAATTTTTTTCGACAAAAATATTCAGAAGCAAAAGCGCTAATAACGCCTTTTTGATTATAATTATAGTAAATTTGACTTCGACTACTGAAAATATTTAAAACCGTCTCCTAAAATTTCTGATTTGCTACATACGGCATTCGTAATTTAAGGTAGCGATATGTAGCTCACTTTTAAACGCAGCAACGATATTGTTGCAATTCGTTGTGGAGACATTTCTTCGGTAACACGTGCATAAAAAAATATGTATCTTACCTCTTTGCCGGATGCGCTGTCGGCAAGCTTTCCCTTTTTCCATTTTGATCAACACGTTATCTCAACTTCTGCCATTTTAAAATTTCATGTCCCTTCGTCTTCCAAATGCCCAATAATGGAAGAAATTGAAATGATTTATCATATGGACAATCTACGGTTTGTCCATGTACATAAATATTATTTTAGCATTACATAGCGCGACAATATAAATACAAAAATATAAATGTTTTTTTGTTATGTTGAAAAATTTTATTTCGTTGACATTTTAATTTTTTATTTAACAAAATTTCAAATTAACAAAAAAAAAACAAAAACAATTTTTTTGTATTTGTTTTGGTTTTTTTCTTCGTTACTTTTTTGTTATTCATATTTGGTAATTTCGGAAATTGCTAAAAGTGCTATGATTAAGATTTTTAAAATTAGGGTTGTTCATTTAAACAACACAATATAAAAGCTTAACCGATAATTGATATGGTAAAAGATCTGATCATATCTTACTGTATGGCAGATATAAAATGTATGACAAAAAATGTTACCAGATCTTTTACGAGATATTACTATATATGGTCCCATATCTAGCATATCTCGCAATATATAATTTGATCTGGTGTCAGATGTTATTAGATATGTTCATATATAATAAGATCCAATTATATCTAATTATTTTTACACGGGATGTCAAAATATTCAACTTTTACATGGAAATTCAACAAAAAATTAAAATGCGTTTTTAACTCCACATTACTTACGTTCCTATCAGTCGATTTCTACGTTTGAACACGCAAATTGAAGCTTAAAGTCCCTCCTATTGAACAAAACAAATTGCGTAAAAAAATACCAATCCGGTCAAAAGTTATAGAGTTTTGACCGCTATCTCGCGAAATTGACCACTGTGCGTAGGTCCAATGCTACACAATAATGAAGCGCCGCCACTTATGGAGTCACTATCACACAAAATGCCTTGAAGAACATTGTTGGTACGCTTTAAGGTTTTTTAAGAGGATAACACTTGGTGTTCAGTCTGTCATTGTGTGATTTCCATGCATCTTTATACCTTGGCCGTAGGGTGCGTACAACTTGTATAAAGAAAAATGACAAAAAATAAAAAGAAATAAGAAAAACGGGATGATTTTTTTCTTCGAATAAGTGTGTTTGCAGATTTAAACTAACAATTAAAAGTAAATTTTGAAGTTAAAGTGTATGGTAGGTTGTCCTTACGTAACTACAATTTAAAAAAAAAAAAAAGGAAATAAATCACGCAAACTTACGAAAAAAAATCGACTCACTCAAGCAAAAATCTTACTTACGCTCACTCACTCACACAATTTTTTTTTACACTCACACTCATTCACAATCACGTGAGTAAAATTGAATTCAGTCACAATCACGCGTGATCACGCTCTAATCTGCTCATGTGCCCATCTCAACTGTATACTGTGTAATTTATGGTTTGAGCCACTGTAATTAAATATCCTTCAATAAAAAAACACAACTGATAGTGTTTGTTAATTACAATTAAATTAATATAAATTATTAAAATTGACTGTTATTGACTACGATTGACAGAAAAAAGATGATGTGGAGTTAATAAAATTATTGACGCATACCAACAAAATAAAGTTAAAACACAAATACCCACTTTCAATCCAATGACATGAAGTGTTGTGTTAAGTTCTTGTGGAGGTGGAAACACAAATGAAAATGATAAAATTTAATTGATTTCATCATTAACTATTAAAATAAATCAATAGTAATTGGTGTCAAATTGTATAGAGGAGCACAAATAAATTTTTATTAAGGGGGGTTTAAACGAAAAAATGTTTCAAACAATTATATAAAAATAAATACGCAATATTTGTAACACTGTTTTTTTTTTTAATTAAAATTTAAACTTTCCGAATATTTGTAAAATTTATAACACAAAATTTGGTCAACTAGCATTTCCAGGGCTGCCACTCAATTGCAGAATGCTTTTTTAAAGGACAAAATCGGCTGCCGTTGTACAGAAAAAAACTGCTAAGCCGATATTGATGATTTTTTTTTTTTGGATTTAGACTATAAAATTCCCTAGTACTTATCGTGGCCATTTTTTGAAAATAATTAACTTTTGTTGAAGTTATGCTAATGGAAATTTTAAAAATAAAAAAAATTACATTTCTCCTTTCATTTAAACCATAATTAAGTCAAAATTTCCAAAACTGGCCACTGTAAGTACTAAAGAATGTAAAAATCTAAAAATCAAAAAAAAAAATTTATTAAAATCGGTACAGTAGTTTTTGCTGTAAAACTGCAGCCGATTTTGTCCTTTGAAAAAAACATTATACAATTGAGTGGCAACCCTGACAATTTTAGTTGACCTAATTGTGTGTAATAAAATTTTTATAATATTACAATAATTTATTTTTAAAATGAACAAAAAGAATTAAAAAAAAGTTTATTTATTATTTTAATAGCTGTTAAAAAATTTCTAAAATGAAGGCTGTTTTTTTTACTTTAAACCCCCTTTAAGTTCGGCTTGAGTCCATATTAAAAAAAAATATGGACTCAAACCGAACTTATTTATGGTGACATGATAAGAATGCCAGATTCCAGGATTGCCAAATAAGTTTTCGAAATGATTCCAATTGGAACCCGTCTAAGAGGGAGAAGAAGAATAACCTGGTCGGACTCCTTCAATGAATTTTTCGAGAACAACGGTATAGATCCCAGAATATACAGAACTGCAGCTCAAGATCGTAGCAATTGGCGATCCCTTTGTCGTACCTCTAAACTGCAAGGTAGAAGAGGTCAGGAATAATTAAGTAAGTTCGGTCTGAATCCATATTAAAAACGTTTGGGAAATAATAATTTTTGTTGAACAATGAGAAATCTGAAAAAATAAAAAAAGTTGTAGCAAAGGCTAAGCGGAGATACCGGCAGCTTTTGAAAGTTGACACCTATCTATCATCAGCGCTTTTCGATTGTCAACTCCAAAATCGGTCTAACGGAAAAAGTTTTGAGATCTTTACAAAAAAAATATTTGAACATAGAACAAAACTTTGTTTTTATAAAAGTTTTTATAGCGATCTGGAAAAGTATTTCCCCCTTTCAAATTTTGAGTGAATTAAAAAATATGATGTATCACAAGATATGTTTTTTAAATGACTGTTTTTATACCCTCCAATCTAGTGATAGAGGGTATATATAAGTTTGTCATTCCGTTTGTAACTCAATGAAATATCGGTCTAGGACCTTATAAAGTATATGTACACTAGAGTGTCCCTTATTTTGGAAATGTTGGAAATCTTGAGACGGTACCCGCTCATTTTTTTCCTTTTGACTTAAAAATAACTCAGGAAAAATTTTACGCCCCTAGGACCACGCCTTCCCTACGCGACGGGGCCTTAAAGAGCGGGGCCTTAAAAATCATTTTTCCATACAAACCAAAAAAATTTTTTTTTGATTTTTAATTTTTTTGTTATTATTTATTATATTACTTGGTTTGCTTATTCACGACAAAAAATTTGATATTGGTGGGATAAGTCTTTCAGCGCTAAAAAATTTTTCGCAAAAAAAAATTTTTAGTTTTGACCAGCAACGGGTTTAGCTGCTATGTTGCTTTAAATGATATATATTCATAAAAAAATATTTTTTGTATCTGTGACATCTTTATCGTGTTCTAAAAAAGGGTAAAAAATGCATTGTTGATTTATTTCGATACACGATAAAGATGTCACAAATATGAAAAATATTTTTTTTGGAATATATATCATTAAAAACAACATAACAACTAAAACCGTTACTTTTCAAAACTAAAAAAAAATATTTTTTAAAAATTTTTTACCGTAGGATCCCTACGGCTCAAAATTTTTTTTTCGAAAAAGATAAAGATGTCACAGATATGAATAATTTTTTTTTTGGAATATATATCATTTAAAGCAACATAGCAGCTAAAACCGTTGCTGGTCAAAACTAAAAAAAAATATTTTTTAAAAATTTTTTACTGTAGGACCCCGGCGGCTCAAAATTTTTTTTTGCTAAAAATTTTTTAGCGCTGAAAGACTTATCCCACCAAAATCAAATTTTTTGTCGTGAATAAGCAAACCAAGTAATATAATAAATAATAACAAAAAAATTAAAAATCAAAAAAAAATTTTTTTGGTTTGTATGGAAAAATGATTTTTAAGGCCCCGCTCTTTAAGGCCCCGTCGCGTAGGGAAGGCGTGGTCCTAGGGGCGTAAAATTTTTCCTGAGTTATTTTTAAGTCAAAAGGAAAAAAATGAGCGGGTACCGTCTCAACATTTCGAACATTTCCAAAATAAGGGACACTCTAATGTACACTCATAAAAATTTGTTAGTATTCCTTACAAAAAAGCCTGTTACCATTACTAATAAAGTTTTCAATTTGTGCCCGACAACTTTTTCAGTTACCATTACAAACTTTGGTTTTCAAAAATTAGTAATCTTAAAAATACTAAAAAAATTAGTATTACTAAATTTTTCTGTACAATTTTTGTAAAATGGATTTTAAAACGCGTTTGTAAATAATATTAACTTTTTTTGTAGAAAAATTGTAAATTGTGTATTTTTAATTTTTGGTATTTGTATACATCATGTAAATTGCGTATTGCGCTTGTTGTCGCCAATAACTATTTCCATGCAAGTCAGTTTTTGTTAGAATTTTCGATCTAAAAAAAAGAAAATATTGAACAAATTTTTTTAATACAAAGTATACATACTACCATATAAAATTTATTCTTTGAAGATTGATGTTGAATAAATTGGTGTACGGTGAACTAAAATAAAAAAAAAAATATCAACATAATGTTTTAAATAAATCACATAAATATACAATTGTTACCTGTTGTCATCATTTCCTATTTTGCTTTATTATTCTAAAAATAAAAAACGAGTTACATAATTTTAAACAAAAAATACTTTAAGATTTGGTTATCTGCTATGCTTTTTTTGTTGTAATATTTTTTTTGTACATTTTTTTATTCATTTTACCCGTCGCGCGATGTTCACCGATCGAATGTTATTTTGTGACTAAAATATTCAAAGAAAGGCATAAAGTAAATTACACAAAAATCAACCCTTTATGTGCGTGAGAAAAAAAATATTCGTGGATAGCATAAACAAAAAAATTCCGCAAGTGAAGAAGAAAGAAAAAAAAAACTGATGTCATTATGGAAATTTTCCATTTGAAAAGGTCGGCATTGTTTTGTAAATTTTGCATGTCTTCTCTGGTCTCTATTTTGTTTTTTTTAATATATATTTTTTTTTTTTTAATTGAAAAAAAAAACTAATGAAGCGTAAATGAATATTAAAAATAATAAACATATTCATACTCATCAAAGCGCAGTTTTATCATTAAAAAAATAACTAATAATATATTTTTTTTATTTATTTTTTTTTAATTTCCAAATATTTGAATAAAATTAATTTTTTTTTAATTATAGTGTACAGGTTTTCTAGAGAAAAAAAACGAAATTTACTAACTAATATTGTAAAATTTACAAAATAATTATCAAAAGTTAGTACGATAGTTTTTAAAAAATCAACTGAAAAAATTATTAAAAAATCAGTATAAAATTAATAGTTTGTAAAGCGAGTTTACTAAAAAGAATTACTAAAAATTGATTTTTTAGTAGAATTTAGTAAAAAAGTAGTAAAGTTGAGATACAAACCACATTACAAATTTTTTTACTAACGTATTTTTTTGAGTGTATATATAATAATTCAGTGATCGATTTTAAGACATTCTAGCGATGTCCGTCTGTCTGTCTATCTGTCTGTGGAAATGGTGATCACTGCCAAAATATTACACGGAGATTACTGAAACTTAACACATTTATTGGAAGTTCTCCCGAGCAGTTTGGTATGGCATTTGAGCGATATCCGTTCAGCGGTTCAAAAGTCATGAACGAAAATATAAGGACACCTTAAAAATGTTGGTACATTCGACATAAACTAAAAATACAAAATGCTTAAATTCGGCTGCTGCCCAGCAAAACTTTGGTAATGGGTAGTGATTATATAACACATTACCAGGTAATGTACAGTGACGAGCAAAAGTGTAACAGGGTTCACATTGCTTAGATAATCTGCTCTATATTTTAAACTACACAAGATAAAGTATTGAAGTTTTTTGATAATTTTATTAGTTAATTGATCAGAATTTATAAACATTATCGAAATATGATGTAAAATTTTTTATAAAAAAAATATAGTAAAAATTCCATAAAAAGGCAAGTGTTACATTATTGCACTCATGATTTTTCTACATAAATCTTTAGGACAACTTTTATATTTCGCGCATATAGACTCGGATTTTGCAATTTTTTTATAAAACTTAATAAATAACATAAAAATAATTCATTTGTTGAAAAGAAATTTTGGGTAAACATTATTTTTAACTCAAAAGTCCGTCCTTTTTATGTTTTTTGGGGAACCACGCATATTTATCAAGCTAAGAATTTGCAGAAATTATTTTTTTTGAATGGTGTTTATATCAGGCGATAATAGAGACCATTTGTAAGAAATTTCGTAAATGGATTGTTGCTTTTGCAATTAGTAAAAAAAAAGTTATTGTGTACTGGGGTTGGGTTTCTGGAGGAATTTCAAATATTTTTGCCGAAATTCGACATATTTCGTCTGAATAAAGGCCAATTTTGCCTCAAGAAGTGTGTTCTTAATTCAGCCGTAAATAAATCAACAAGTTATATCACCAGTTGATCATAAATTTTGTTAAGAATGGGTTTATGCCATTTAAAACCACTATCACATTTCGTGGTTTTGGACATTATCCTCGGGGTAGTGCCATAGTGTCAAATTATCGAATCAGAACGCAATCTTTGGAGTTAATTTTTTCAGAAAGAACAAAAATAAATAATGTTTAATAAATAAAAGTATTTTGCTGCTCTTATCATTGGACGAAATTCACTAATTCAATTTAGGTACCCCAAACAATAATTTAAAATAGGAATTTAATAATAACTACATTCTTTATAACAATATTGTCAATCTACTGATGATTTTAATTGACGATATATTTAAGACCGAATATAGAAAAAACATCATCGGCCAGAATTTGCTCGTATTCATCCGAAAAATGTTGAATATCTGCAAAAATATTTGAAATTCCGCCAAAAACCCAAATTGAGTACTCAATAAAAAAATTGTATTAATTGCAAAATAAACAAACCACTTATTATTTGATTATAAATGGGCTCTACTATCGCCGGATATAAACGCCATTCCAAAAAAAATAATGTCTGTATATTCTAAGCTTGAGTAATACGTGTGGCTCTCCTAAAATCGTTAAAAGGACGGACTTTTGAGTTAAAAATAATGTTTACCCAAAATTTCTTTTCAAAAAATGAATTATTTTTATGTTATTTATTAAGTTTTATAAAAAAATTGCAAAATCCGGGTCTATATGCGCGAAATATAAAAGTTGTCCTAAAGATTTATGTAGAAAAATCATGAGTGCAATAATGTAACACTTGCCTTTTTATGGAATTTTTACTATATTTTTTTTATAAAAAATTTTACAGCATATTTCGACAATGTTTATAAATTCTGATCAATTAACTAATAAAATTATCAAAAAACTTCAATACTTTATCTTGTGTAGTTTAAAATATAGAGCAGATTATCTAAGCAATGTGAACCCTGTTACACTTTTGCTCGTCACTGTATATACCTTATTTGTAGCATTATTTTAGGATGTCTTACCAAACATTTGTTCCACAACGTATTATTTTAAAGTGAAAAATAATGCATTACTAATAATTTGCTACGTAATGCATGGTTATTGGAAAAATGTATTTCATATTTATTATTTCTAAACATTATATCATGGATGATTTATATTTGGTTACATTATGTATTATTTGAAAGTTTGAAATAATGCATTATTTATAATTAAATGCATAATGCATTACAATAACATAAAAAATAATTATTTTATAAAAAATGCATAAGTTTAAACTAGAGATGGGCTCACGACAAGAAATTTCTAACGACACACACTCACTAGCATATTATATCTACTTACACTCACTTACAATCACGTGAGTAAATTTAATACAAAATTACATTTTCAGTACTCGTAACACCTTATATATTACGTTCTGGTATGCTATATTATATACCTTACTCGTAACCTATAAAATATCATATATTTTACACCTTACTGGTATTCTTCGTTATAAATTTATGACTTATTTTATACCTTACTGGTATTCTATGTGATAATGTGGATGCATTACTTTGAGTCTCATCGCCTGTTAAAATCATCAATGCTGCAATGTATAAAATAAGAGATCATATACCTTATTTTATACCTTATTTGGTAATCTAAGTTTTGCTGGGTGGTGTACATATGTGAACATAATTGAACACCGACTGGTATTTAAACTAGTACGAACATTTTTTTGGACAAAAAAAGAAAAAAATCGCGGATTTTTTTTTTACCAATTTTTTTTTTCGCGGAAATTTAAAAAAAAAATATCAAAATTAATTTCCTTTTAAATAAAGTTGATTGCAATAATCTTTTAGAAATCGTGGAGGGTAGCAATACATTCGGCAAGGCCGAATTTAACTTTTTTATTTGTTTAAACTAATGTTATCTGATTGGCCTAAAGTTACATACAAATTTGCATGTACGCTGAAAACATTTTTTCTAAACAAAAACTTACGGTCAAATGTTACAGAGTATCCTGTGCTTTATTTGAGTTACTTATGTCCTAAAAATTGTGTGGTTATTATGTGAAAACAAGATGAGGATTCTACATTGTGGAATTTACATTTTCTTCCTTTTTTTATATAAATGAATTTAACATTAAAACAGTGAGAAAATCATTTCCACACGTACACCTTTAAATGTTGTCTGATGTGTATGGCAATGTCTACCTATCTTTCACTACCAACACAGAAAAAAATAATTCATATCTGGAATAAATTTATTCATAAATAGTATGAATCGAACATGACTTTTTTTTCCCAAACCATTTTCATTCTGAGAATGATTTTGTACATACATGCAATGAATTCGAACATGACTTTTTCCCTAATTTTGTTCATACAATTTATGATTTTTTCGTTTATATTACGAATCATTATCAAAAATCTGTTGCTAAATTTTATTGCGAAATACTAAATATTGTTTGTTTTTATTAATGTAATGCTTTTTATTAATAAAATTCGTGTTTTTTTTTATAATCTTACAATTCACATACAAAATATCAAAAATAAACATAAAATATTCCTTGTTTAACCAACGTTTTGGCCTTATTAGCTGTAAATCTTCACACAAGCACTTAAAAGGTAGATATCCCACATACTGATTCCCTATTTTGGGTAATTGAGGACTTCTGTTTCAGCGCCTTGACTTTCTTGGTATTTTGTTTACATCATACAATCAATATCCATTTAAAATAGCACAGTCTTGTGCAGATCATTTTGGGGGATTCCAGCACCTTGAAAAATAAAAAAGAGCAGTTTTTTACAAACGAAATATTGCATTTCAGAAATAAATTATATTTACCTTGACGTATGCTTGAGATTGTGTGTTTGATAATATTTCTTGCGGCATTTTTAAAATATTTTATGCAAATTTTAAGGTTTTTGATATTATTTTCGTAAAATATTTTTTTTATAATTAAAATAAAAACAATTGTTTGACAAATAAACCATTTTTTTTTTGATTTTCTTTTTTTAATTTTAAAATATAAAAATGTTTATAAATATCATGAATTTGATTATAAATAGTATGAATTGAATTCAATGAACTCAGTTCATACTATTTATGAACAAAATTTGTTCTGTGAACATGTTTGTTCAATATGGCTGTCTGTATGTCTGTCTATGTTTATTTAACGAATTATCCATGAAACCGAACGTTTAACCAAACCAATAATTTATTCAACCGTACTTTTATACTCTCCATCCATCCTTCTTTGACTACCGATATATGAGGTCTATACTTCTACTCAATTGCTAAACAAACATTGTGTTTCAGAAATAAAATGAAACGACAAGAAAGATTGAAACAAAATGCAAACAGTTAGGCATGATTACCAGCACAATCTCGTTATTTTATTTTGCCGGTCGGTCTAGATTGAGGAAATATATGTTTGAATGAATAAGTGTGTGAGATTTTTTTAAGAACTGTTAGAGAATAAAGCAAAACAGGAAATAAATTTGCCTAATGTTTTATACATTTTTAATTTTATTTTATTCTCCTATTCATATGCTCAATCTATACCTACGGCTTTTCTTATGGTTGGTCTGTCTAATATCTTGATATAAACTTTTCCTTTTATTTCACTGTCAGACAAGGCAGTGTTGTTAAACAAAGAAAAACACATGACGCTAAATATATTTAATAAAAACTTTTTCCAGACATAAATTATAAAATTGTACAGTAACGCAGTTTTATCATAATATCGCAACTTAGTCCATTGACAACTCAAGATTACTCAAGATTGTAAATGATATTAAGTAATACAGTAAATAATACACTATCCAAAACTGAACACATCAACATCAGAAAACCTCTCTTATAGATAAAGTGATTGCGAACAAAAGCTGCTGTGACCACCCCACCCAGTTGGAAAATGTGTCACTGAGGAAATTTCCACAGTGATCCCTTAAGGAAATGTCTTCAGGCTATGACAAATCATAGGTAATCCTTGATGACATGTCCTAACATTGTCAGTACTGAATGTTTGCTTTAAGAGTGTGGACAATTCCTCTAAGACGTCTAAAAGGAAATGTCTTCAGATTAGCAGTATATTAAATTAGAATTTAAAATCTGGGCAACTCTTAAATTTCAAAAAAAAGATGGAAAGATGGAAATATTATCGATAAAATAAAATCAAAATCTAACAAGTAGAATAAAAGTAATAAATAGACAAACAATTTTCAAAATATAGTTTGGAACAAGTAGTTGGGTGTGGGACTAATAAACTGGAGGTTACAGGTTCAAATCCAATTGGGAGTCAAAAAGGCGAAAAGTTTTTTCTAAACATGAGAAAGATAATTAATAAAGGAAAATGGATACTAGTAAAAACTAAAGGAAATACGAAAATTTTTTGTATTTTTGCATGACCTACGTCAGACATTTCCCCAAAGTACACTAAAAAAAAAACGTTGGTAATCATAACTAAAAATTTAACTAAAGTACTAATTTTTTAGTCCAAAATGATCTAGTGCAGGCGTTGGTAATCAATACTAAAATTTTTTACTAATATTATTCAAAACCAGTAAAAATTACTAATTTTAGTACTTTGAAGATACTAAAAAACTACTGTACTACTGGTAATTAGTAAATTATTAGTAGATTTAAGTACAAAATCACTTACTAAACCTTTTACTGTAGAATTATTTTGAGTGTAGTCTTAGGTGACATGTCCGCAGAAGGTCAGCCCTGACCATTGCTGACTTTGAGTGAGGACATTTTGAAAATTTGTATAAAACTGTCCTCAACCCAGTAGATAGAGATGTCTTATGGATGTTAGCAGTGACTCTGACATGTCACCGCTCCGTCACTGAGGATGGCTCGAGGACGTTACCGACTAGAAATATTTTTTTTTCCTTCGTCCAAAAAATTAAAAAAAAAAAAAAAAACTTTCATACAGCTTTATACAAACTTTCATTTAAAATAAATTTGAGCCGAATGCGATCATTTTAATCCGTTGCGAACTTCGATCAAAAATTTATTTTTTTTTATTTCTTAATTTTACCAAAAAAACTTTAAACTGTGATCAAATGGCGTCATGGGTTAGAATATTCTGTAGCATTAACTGTGCATCAAATGTGCACCAGCTATAATAAGTATTATGTATCGCAAGACATTTTTTTATAATTTATATTTTCAAAAATTCAAAAATTGTGATTGCGCGGCACGGGTTAAGTTTTTCATTTGGACTCCAATTTGTACCTCATAATTTTAAGGTCTAGTACCGGCGAGTGCCACATAAGAGACCTTCCTTGTTAGTAGGCTGGCGGATTACTTGTTCACTATAACACCCACTTTTGTTCTATTTTTGTCGCAGTAATAAAAAATTGTGTTAGTTATAAATAAAAACAAACAAATGAAAACCTTCATATGAGCAAGCAACCACCACTTGAAATATGATCCTTTACAACGTAATAGCTAGCACACACTGATGTACAGTGTGCCACAAACAAACACTCATACACACAAACATTTATTTGGTAACCGCAAAACGAAATATTGACATTTATAAAAACAAATTGGGACGTAAGCACAACTAGGCAATGATTTGTTACAAAACAAATATAAAATAATAAACAATTTTTAGGAAACGCACTGGAAAATTGAATAAAAGGAAAGAATGGAAGAGTAGTAAGCGGCTGAGACAAGAAAAACCTCAAACATTTTAAAAAGTGAATAAAACTAATATTATAAATATTATTTATTAACAATACAGTTAGCTAGAGAAGTTAAAAGAAAGAACAGCTGTAACGTCTTGGGAATTTACATTTAACTTAAATATTACATCAAACATGACAAAGACTTGAAAAAATAAAAATAAAATAAAACGCTTTATTAACAATTTGGTGACAAAATCTTACTACCCATAAAAAATACCATAAAAAAAATTATATAAAAATTAAATGAAATGTGTTTATGTATATAATTAAGTCACTAACAACAAAAACCGTATTCTCTATTCTTAGAAATTATTTTCGAAACCCATTTTCTTGATCATTAATGCTTCTATAATTAATGCTTCTATAATTTTTATTTATGTAAAAGCTAATAAATTTTTGTCCATCGTCAAAAAAGATGATAATAATAATACTCATACGTCCTGTGGTACTTTGTTTATAAAATATCACTCATACGCTGTGGTATACATTGTATTAGAATATATTACTCATACGCTGTGGAAACATAAAAGAATCCCAGCAAATAAATCGCTTCAAAAAAAGCGGATAATAGTTTGAGCTCATGAATAAGCTTTGAATTATCGACACAAAAAAAGTAGACAATAATGTTGTTTTAAAAGAATAATCACTTGATTTATTAAGAATTTCTAAATTTCAACTGTTTTTGTAGTTAAAAAAATAACTTACTGTCTTAAAAATATCAGAATATTCATTAGTTTTTAAAGGTTTTTGTTAGTCATTAAATTTTGTTAGTCATTAAAAATAAATAAAAAGCAGTGGAACGTTTTTTAAATAAAATTTAATTTGTTTTCAGTGAATATTCACTGTAATTTACCCACATAATTTTTTGAGTGTAGTAAAAATCTGAAATATTCGAATAAATGCTAAAAAATTTATAAAAAAAAAATTATAAGACAAATTTTGATTACAAAAAATCTTTAAAAATCATGCAATGTTTAGAAAAATATTAAAAAAACTAGAACATTTATCAAAAAAAAAACTGAGAAAAATTCAAAAACAATATGAATTAGACAGCAAATTTGTATATCCTTAAGAACAAAACAGAAAAGTTGGGGAAAATATACAAAATGTCTCAAAAACATAGAAAAAGTTGGGAAAAATAGAAAAAATTACTAAAACTCTAAATACTGTGAGCGTCAAAAGAAAATGTACAGGTCTTAAATTGATGTAATTCGTTAACGACAAATATGACAATAAAACCCCTTATTATTATCAATCGACTATCATTTAAAAACACGCTATAAAGGAAATTTTCCAAGCTTTAATTTAAGCTTAATAGAGTCCAGATTGAGCAAATATTAAATAAGATACGGGGATCGCGCTGGAAATTGAAAATTTTTGTAGACGTTTTTAACGACCCAAACAAAAATCAAAATTTTTTAAATGCAGTAAAAAAATATGCATTTTTTTGACCTTCAACTCTTTTGACCACCAATTTTTTGTAAACAAAGAAAAGATTTCATTGTTTACTAATTTAAGTACATCTAAGTGTGTAGTAAAGTGATGTGAAAATAATTAAAAATTTTCTTTGTTTACAAAAAATTGGTGGTCAAAAGAATTGGAGGTCAAAAAGATGCATATTTTTGGTTTTTGTTTGGGTCATTGGAAAAATGAGTTGATAACTGAATTTAAACCATTGTACTATTTTTTAAGCATTTTTAATGTTTGAACTTGAAAAAATCAACTTAGAAATATTTTTTAAAATTTTTCTAAAAAATGTCTACAGAAAATTTAATTTTTCAGCTCGACCCTTGTATCTTATTTAATATTTGCTTAATCTGGATGCTATCAAGCTTAAATTAAAGCTTGGAAAATTTCCTTTATAGCATGTTTTTAAATGAAAGTCGATTGATAATAATAAGGGGTTTTATTGTCAACTTTTTCGTTAAGGAATTACATCTATTTTAGACCTGTACACTTTCTTTTGACGCTCACTGTATGTATGAAATTAAAAATATATGAAAACTCGGGAAAAATCAGAAAAACTTCAGGAAAATTTAGAAAAATGTTGGAAATTTTTGAAAATTTTCGAATGTCACTTAAAATATTATTTAGTAAAATTTAAATAAATTTTGAAATAATGCCTTTTTTGCATATTCTGGAATTTTTAAAAATGTTTCTTTTGAAACATAATTCTTGAAAAATTTTTGTGAGTTTTTTATTTTTTTTATTAAATGTTCCTTACTTTTTAGGGTCGTGAGGGGCTATTCTCCACAATAGTTTTTACATTGATGTCTCATGGGTTATTCTGTAGCATAGCAGTTAGAAATTAATGCAGCATTAGAGTAGCACTTTTTTGTATGGCAGAAAAGTTTTTCTTCTTATTCTGAACGCCCGGGTTAGCGCCAATCAAAGTAAGTTCATATTAAAAAAAATGTCTTACAATGTATTACATTAATTAATATTGATGCGTTGAACCCGAATTAAAAATTGTTTAATCGATCAAACGGTCTTCAAGATATCGCTATTTTAAATTTGCCAAAAAAATTTTGGTTTTTCCTACGCTTAAGATTTTTTTTTTTTTTTTTTGAATCACAAAATTTCTTTTCTCTGACTCTTCCATAGAGCTTGAGACAATCTTTCATTTTAACTTAATTTGAACCAAATTCGATCATTTTAACGTGTGGCACCCTTCGATCAAAGTTTTAAATTTTTGAAAAATGTCCACGAAAATTTTGAATTTTTAAAAGACTAAAAAACAAAATTAGAAACTTTTGCAATGCATTATTTTTGAAAATTTCAACATGATTAAAGAGAATATCAAAAGTTGTCTAAAATTTATCACGCGGTTTGTAAGATCTCATCATTTGAAATTTGTCAAAAAAAAATTTCAAGAAATTTTTTAAAACAATCCTTTTTTCTATTGACAATTATAAAGAGATTGAGACGAACTTTTATTGAAACTTAATTTGAGCCAAATCAGACCATTTAAACTTATTGAGCCTTCGATCAAAATTTTGATTTTTTGGTGCAAGTTTTCTAAAAAGACAAAACTTCGATCAAAGGGCGCCACGGCCTAAAATTATCGGATTTGGCTCAAATTATATTTAAATGAAAGGGTATCTGGTGCCCTTTAAAAGGATCAAGAAAAAATTAAGATTTTGTTTTTAAATTTCTTAACCGCAGGAAAAACTTAATTTTTTTTTGCAAATAGCGACAACTCGAAAACTTTTTAACCGATTTTAAAATTTATGATATTCGTTTTCAGCGCAACAAAATTAAAAAAAAATATTGTATCGCAATTTTTTTTTTTTTTTAATTTTCAAAAATCCAAAACTTTGATGGCCGAATCATTTTTAGAATAAAATTTTGCCGCACTCTTAGGAAAATTAAAATATCAATAAAAAATGCCACTCTAATGCAACATATATAAATATGTTTTTTTAGCCACAATTATAAAATACTTTACCACACATAACCTATAAAAAACACATATTGTATACATTTGTATACAATCTGTATAAAAAACATTTTTTATGTTGGTTGCCTTTTTCATTTGCTGGAGTGGGTTAAGTTGGAGTAAATGAAGTAAAACAAAAGTTTTTCAATGAAATAATCAACCTTAAAACCGCAATATAATTTATGTTCATTTTTGCTTTTCAACAAAATGGACAGGAAAACAAGCAAAACTAGGCAACAAATAACAGTACAATCAAATGTCAGTAGCATCCCACAAAAAATACCAAACCAAATAAAAAACAATTGGAATCTACTCAACCCTAAATATTTTTATTTATATGAAATATTTGAATATAACGTAAAAACATTATAGTACTCTAGAGGAAATAATTTTCACTCAGATATGGCATATACAAAAAATTTTGTCAAAAACCACTACTTGCCTGGGTTATCCTTCCTACCACCTCATTAAAACATTACATATGATTTGTTTTTATTTGAGTTTACAAAACAGAAAAACAGTAGCAATGTTTCTCCATATACTACATACCTGCAAGTCAATGTACTTCGTTTAACGTAATCATAGCGTAGTGTCCATTTAAACAGAATACCATCATGTGCCATAGTATTTCACATATTTGTTAGCTGAAAATTTCTTCCTTCTGTTCATAGTGCATGCTTAAAATGCGAGAAAAAATCTGTAATTTTTACAGCTATTGACACTTTGACAGCTTTTTATTTCTGCATAACGCCACCATCAAAACTCTGTGATTGCTTCCACCAATTGGCCTAGATCTTTCAACCGACACAGCCAGCCGTCATTACTCAGAGATTAGTTTGCACTAAAAATAGAGATGGAAATAAAACATATTTAAATAAATGCTGTTTGTAGTTAGTAAAGATTTATATTTTTGCAAATGCTTCCTTATAGGTCAATTATATAAATTCTCTCATTTTATTTTTATATACTCCACAGTGATTTCTGGTTCTATTACCATTAATTTTCCACGTTATTTCTGTTTTTTTTTTCCTTACTTGCCACTATCAAAACAATCTAAAAGACTGACATTGTTAATAAGAGCAACATGCGGCTACTTCCGTTTCCTGTTTCCTTTTTACTAATAAAAAAATGTTTTCCTTTGCTGTTACTTTGTTCTTCCTTCTTTTGCTTTTGTCCAAACTAATTTCTTAGATTTTTCTAACTGCTTCTCTTCTAGTTAGTTATATCTAGCACTCTTACATTACTCTTGCACTTAATAAAAACACGCGTAATTTTGTATACCCTCCAATCCCAGTATACTTACTTTGTCATTTCGTTTGTAACGCAACGAAATATCTGTCGTATACCCCAAAAAATATATATTAGGGCATCCCCTCAAATCTAAACTTTCGAATTTCGTGTCGTAATACCTGGCAAACGGTGGCCACAAAATAGCTAGTTGTGGGAAAATTTATGAAAAAAAATTTTGCAAGGTCATCTTCTTACATTTTTCGACTTAAATTAATGTGCAAATTTTTTAACCAAGCCCGTCTTAAAAATTAGGCAGATTTGCGTACTTTACGTGAAAAATATTTAAAAAAAAATCCAAAATAGCCATTTTGGTCCACAGACGCTGATTTGAAAACATATTTGGGACCAATTTGAAAAAAAAAATTGTTTTCATTAAAGTATGCAAAAATTCTAAATTTTTGAGCCGGATTCAGTCAAAAAATTCGAACATAAATTTTTGGTAGAAAACGTAATTTTTTCAAACTTTGACCGCTGGTTGCCGACTGAAGATGCCCTTTCCAAATTTACGCAAAGTTTTTTCCACAATCAGTAGCCATCGTTTGGCAGGTATTACGACACGCAATTCAAAAAATAACTTTTGAAGAGACTCTCTGGTATAAATATTATTTATCGATTCTTCGACATTCTATGAATGTCCGTAAGTTTGTCTGTTGATAACAGGATACAGTCCAAAATAAAATAGCTCTCCTCCTAAAGTTTGGCACGAATATGCCTTATTTTTTTAAGAAGCAACACTCAGGCAATGCTGCCTATCAATTGCTAATGTAACCGTAAAAATCGTAAAGTTTTTTAAAAATGTTTGTTAATCCTAAAAAACATTTTTATTTTTATGCTAGAGGGAGTTCAGAGTCAAGCACTTGGACCCAGGGAACGAGAAAATGCATTTTTTTTTTGGCCCTCCTTATGCGGTATAAAATTATATTATAGTATAAAAAATAACTCAAATAATGATAAAATGGTATAACCAAACTGCAAAAACCGTTATAAATAAATTAGGAAAATATTATCGCAGTAAACAAAATTCAAAAATTAATTTTTTTATTGGTAGAAAACACAGTGATACAAAATCGAACTTTCGGAATCGGAATGGGATGAAATCAAAAGCAAATGAAAGCTGACGTTTTCCATAACAAAACCCTCAAGGCCTTTTTTTAGGTCAGAGCTAGATTTTATTTTACACGCATTTAAAGTTGGTGATTTTAAAGCATTTAAAGTTTTTGTGTACTAAACATGTCCTACTTTAAAGGCCCCTGGTGGTGCCCTTATTGGACATGTAGGGTCCAGTTTCCAAACTTAAGCTCAAAATTACTTCAGCTATGACTGGTATGAATTTTGCTGCAATCGGTCCAGTACCTATTTACTGAATAGCCAAATTATTAAAACAAACCACTGTACACCGTTGCGTATGATTGTTATTTAGAGGCAATTATTAATATAAAACACTGGACACCGTTGCGTATGATTGTTATTTAAAGGCAATTACAATATTAATCATTCGCCACTAATACAGTTTTCAAGCATTTATTATTATAATTATTATAAAAGTGCACTAACTTCAAATGCGTGTAAAACAAAATCTAGCTCTGAACTAGAAAAAAGCCTTGAGGGGTTTGTTATGGAATATGCCAACTTTCATTTGCTTTTGGTTTCATCCCATTCCGATTTTGGGTGTTGAACTGTGAAATGTCCACCAACATTTTAGATTTTTGAAAAAATGAACTAATAATAAAAAATATATATCTTGCAATAAACTATTTGTACTCGTTTTGGCATGATGAATACAAATATTAAAAAATTTCTGAAATCGGTCGAGCGGATTTCGAGATAACAAAATTTGTCAAAAAATTTCCAAAAATTACGGTTTTTCTACGGTCAAAAAATAAAAAAAAAAAATCTCAAACTCTTCCCTGACCATTTCATAGAGTTTGAAACAGTTTTTCATTTAAAATTAATTTGAAAATTCGAACATTTTAAACCGTGTCGTCGTTTGAACAAAGTTTTATTTTTTTTTTTGTAAAATTTTCACCAAAAACTTTAAACTTCGATTGAAGGGTGCCATCAGTTCAAATGGTCCGATTTGGCTTAAAGCTCTATGAAATAGTAAATAGAAAAAAAAATTATTTCTTAAAAAAACGATATTTTTTGAAAATTTTTAATATATTTCTATTAGCGATATCTTGAAAACCGCTCGACCGGTTTGAGAAATTTTTTAATATTGGTATTCGGAATGCCAAATTATTACAAACAATGTGTTGCAAGATTTTTTTAGTTGTTCTTTTCTTCAAAACTCTAAAATTTTGTAGGAAAATTTCATAAAATCGAAAACTTTGATCGAAGGGTAAAATCATTTGTCTCAAGCTTAATGAAAGCTTGAACGTAGGTTTTTAACATAAAAATATATTTTTTTTTTCAAAAATTTACAAAAATGACAACAAAAATGTTTCCTTACTCAAAATAAAAGTGTTCTAACCAAGTGTGGAGGTATACCTTCTTTGTCATCTTTTAATTCAACTCATATTTTTTATACACTCAAAAAACAAATCTTGTAAAATTACCAAAAAAGCGTCGTAAAATATTTTTTGTAAAATATCAAACAATTAACAAGCTTTTTACAAATAAAATTGTAAATTTACAACTTTTTGAAGAGAACTTCTCGTAACCTTACTAGATTTTGTGATACCTCATATTTTACGAGAACTTTTAGTAAAAATTACAAACTTTTATGTAATTTTATTACAAGTTTTTAACCAATAAAATTGTAAATTTACAACTTTTTTGATGCGATAAAACTTACAAGAAATTCTCGTGACTTAACTAGATTTTTTTAATAAAACTACTTTGGAAATTTGTACATTCACTTTAAAAATTACAAAGAAAAAATTTAAATTACAATAGAAAATTTTTGTTAAAAAACATGGAAAACTGTCAAATATTGGTAAAATGGTATTACGAGACTTTTTCTAGTAATTTGACAAGTTTTGTTTTTAATGTACATTATTTGTAATTTTGTTCATAAATCATTTGTAAAGTAATTCCCCTCATTAACTTGATTAAATTTAAGGTCTTACAAATTATAGATATTTTGTTTGAATAAATCTTTTTTTTTTTCTGCTTCTGTAAAAGTTTTCTTCAGCAATAATAAAACACAATTCGAAATTAGTATTTAAAATGAATTCATTCCAAAAAAAGTTAAAAAGGATTACTGCATAATTTGGTTTTGGCAAAAAAGTCTCAAAATTTCAAACAAAAATAAAAAGGTAAAAAAAAATATTTTTATTATAAATTAAATTTTTAAGATTTCAAAAACAAACGCCATTAAAATAATTAATGATTTATTGTTAAGATGAATTTTTCCCAACAATATGTATAATTTATTACACTAATTTTTCTTTGTTTCTTTCTATTCCATTTCAAAAAGTAAAACATTATAGTGCAAATAAAATCATTAATGGTTTTTTTGACCATTTAAAATTGTAATTACTTTCAACACTGCCACTCAAAACAACAAACCATGCCATTTCAAAACACGCACCATTTGAGTTGTGGTCCGTTGGTTGATAAGTTGGTTGGTGTGATGCATTAAGAAGAAAGGAAAAGAAAACTCTTTTAAGTAATTTTTTTATAAAATCTGGGTTGGAGATTTTTTTACCCTGTAAGACGAATGAATGATATTATATTTAAAAATTAATCATACGCAAATTTATTATGCTTCAGTAGCTAATTATCAAGTCGCATATTTTTCTATAAAAAAATATTTAATTAACTCTGATTAATTTTTATTAAAAAAAAAATAAAAATTGTTTTATTCGACCTTTAAAATATTATATTTTAAGTAGGTTTTTTTTTATAGCTCGAGGTCATTATATTCTTAACTAATAAAGCTATGATATTCTCATAGAATATTTTTCAAGAAAATAATTTTCCTGTTTTAAATTTATTTATGTTGGTCATTTTTTGCAAGACTTAATCGACACGTGTTGCAAAAAATGACCAACATAAATAATTTTAAAAAAGAAAAATAATTTTCTTGAAAATTATTCTATGAGAATATCATAGTTTTAATTAGTAAAGGAAATAATGACCTCGAGCTAGAAAAAAAACCTACTCAAAATATAATATTTAAATAACTTCAAAATTTTCTAATGTGGAGTAAAATTATTCTATGAGAATATCATAGTTTAAATTAGTAAAGGAAATAATGACCTCGAACTAGAAAAAAACCTACTCAAAATATAATATTTAAATAACTTCAAAATTTCCTAACGTGGAGTTAAATTATTTAAACATTAGGTCAAATTTAAAAAAAATTGAGGTTAGGTTTGAGGTTATGTTTTAGGCGGTACTTTACGTCAGAACACATTGACCCGAACAAAAAAAATAAATTTACAAAAGTTTTAGTTAAAATTTCAATTATCTGATTTTAAAATTATGTTATTTTTTTGTTAGGCTTGGCTATGACCTTGAATGTATTTAAAAAATTTTATGTTAGAGCAGTATCCAGCAGAATCATTGCTTTATATAGCGTAAATCAAAAGTTATGAGCAAATTTAACTTTAACTGCATTTGTACTTGCAATGTATATAAAACCCCTTTTAAATGTACAATGAAAAGGGAAATTTTTGGCAAAACCTAAAAGTTGTGTTGAACTGCCAATCATGTCATTTAGGTTTTTACGAATTAGTGCGGAAATAATGTGCATCAAAAACTTTCACATGTACCAATGCAATTAAACACCCACACCCACATTCAAACTACAACATTATAAAAACTGATGTAAAAATTGTTGCCAAATACTAACAGCAATGGAAAGAATATTGGTCAATAGGCAAAAGTATATGTTGTACATTTGGAGCACCGTTATGCAAGATTTTTGCCACAATTTTTTCATCTTTTTTGCCTAAAACTAATGTGGTACAAATTTGTGGCTAATCAGATTAAATTAAACCGTGGCGTCCGTCCGGCGATCAAAGTTGTCAATTTTTTAAAATGTTAAAACAACAAGTAAATTAGTTAAATCCGGCCCTTTCGAATGTTTGGATACTCTCCACAATGTCACAAAAAAAATTCAACAAAATGTTTGTGAACAAAAAATCTAAGAAAAATAGTTTTTTGAACAAAAAAAAATATGTTTGTACTTGTTTCGATACCATTCGGTATCAAATTTTGTTCACATTTATCAGGCAGCAGCCGAATTCAAGCATTTTGTATTTTTAGGTTATGTGGAATGTACCAACATTTTTGAGGTATCCTTACATTCTCGCTCATAACTTTTGAACCGCTAAACCGTTATCGGTCAAATGCAATAACAAACTGCGAGCTTCAAGTAATCTTCAAATAAATACCTCAAGTTTTAGTCATATCTTATTATTTTGGATGTGATCGCCATTTCAACAGAAAGACGAACAGACGGAATCTGCAGATTTCAACTGAAAAATCTGCTGTTTTCAATAGAAAACTCTGCTAATTTAAATTAAACAATCTAAACATCTAAAATATATTTTATTTATGTAAAAAAATACTTAACAAAAATTTTGAGCATATTTTGTTTTATAAAACTTATAACCAAGTTGGCAACGTCCTCGAGCCATCCTCAGTGACGGCGCGGTGACGTGTCAGAGTCACTGCTGACATCCACAAGACATCTCTATGTACTGAGTTGAGGACAATTTCATACAAATTTTCAAAATGTCCTCACTCAAAGTCAGCAATAGTCAGGGCATGCTGACTTTCTGGGGACATGTCACCTAAGACAACTTTGGGGAAATGTCTGATATAGGTCATACGAAAATACAAAAAAAAAATCTTATATCCTCTTGCACTGATGACGTTTAGCGCTTTTTTTTGAATTGTCTTAGGCTCTTTTGACCTTCTTAGAAGCAATTTTTTTTAAATACTTTTTCTTAAAAAAAAGCTCTTCAAAAGAGAGTTAAAAAAAGCGCTAGTTGGCATCAGTGTATTTTACTTTGATTCATTTTCCTTTATAAATTATCTTTCTCATATGGGGCATTCCACACCAAATGTCCAGCGAAAAAAAAAACATGTGTGCTGTAAACTTCTGAACAGGTCGTATGGATAGCCCAATATAGAGCTTAGAAAATTGCGTTTTTGGATTTTAAATTTTTCAAAAACTGGGCTTGTGGCGAGTTGCCTTGATTAAATATTTATCACATTAAAACGGAATGCACCACAATCTCAAAAATTTTCATTCTTATTGAGTTTTGTACGCGCTATCGATTACAATTTTTATTTGGAAAATTTTCAGAACCCGTTCTGAAATTTTTCATTTTTTAAAAAAGTCAATTTATCAAAAATCCGTCCACTTTTTTTTATTTTTTTTTTTTTTTTTTAGTTTAAATTATTGTCCATCCACACAAAAAAATTCAGAAACACGTTCTTGGTTTTTTTCGAGAAAATCGCATTTGAATTTTAAATTTCATAACAAGTTTGTAATTTGCTTGTATTTGCTTGTTTTAACGTTGCGAATGAGTATTATTATTTGCATAAATATTTCTCATACGCTCTGTTGAAACAAGAAAATACAAGCAAATTACAAAATTGTTATGAAATTTAAAATTCATATGCGATTTTTTCGAAAAAAAACGAAGAACGTGTTTCTGAATTTTTTTGTGTGGATGGACAAACATCTAAACTTTAAAAAAAAATTTAAAAAAAAAGTGGCCGGATTTTTGATAAGTTGACTTTTTTAAAAATGGAAAATTTCAGAACGGGTTCTGAAAATTTTCCAAGAAAAAAAAAAATAATCGATAGCCCATACAAAACTAAATAAGAACGTAAATTTTTGGGATTGTGAGGCATTCCGTTTTAATGTGATGAATATTTAATCAAGGCAACTCGCCACAAATTTTACTATTTTTCCAATATTTGACCACGCCTCCTAAGACCAGTTTTTGAAAATTTAAAAAACCAAAAACGCAATTTTCTTAGTTCCATGCAGGGCATCCAAACAACCTATTCAGAAATTTACGGGACACATGTTTTTCTGTAGCGTGACATTTGGTGTGGAATGCCTCACATGCTGATTTTAAAACATGGAAATAATTTTTTTATCCAAATTAGCCTCAAAAGTTGGAAAATGTTAATTGTGTTAAAAATACTGATCTGCGATTTTGGTCCACAGATGATCAGCATTTTTGAACCAAAATCGCGTTTTTTATTTTTTATATTTTTTAGATAACAAAAGTTGGAAAATGTTAAGTGTGTTATTTAAAAAATACGAAAACGCGATTTTGGTCCAAAAATTATGATTTTCCTACTTTTGAGACCAATTTGAATAAAAAACAGGTATTACGACAAGAAATTTAAAAATTTAAATTTTACGGGACGCCCTATTGAGTATGTCTTGCCACAAAATGTTAATATTCGGAAATGCAGATTTTTTGTTAGCACACAAACTAAAACAATAGTTTATATCGTTAGCTAAAACGCAAAATGCCCTAACTAATAGGTTTTTGATTCTGTCGTATTTCGTCAACCCATATGTCTCACAAAAAATTAGGACTACAAAATAAAACTTATCGATTTTATAGCTAAAATTTTAAAACATGCGATTTGCGAAATCGCTAATGGACGTAACTTGAAATACATTAATGAATCATTTTTTGAATAATTTTATGTACTCACAAAATTTTAGCCAAATTCAATCAAAAACAACAAAGTTATTTAAAAAATCAAAATATTACTAAAAACCGTTTTTTACTTCTCCTGAAAAATTATTAAAATTTTTGTTAGGGCCTTTTGCATTTTACGTGACGACATGTTGTATTAGGACTTAATGTGTTTTAAACCGACTCACAGTGATTCGTTCCCATATATCGAGTGGGCAAAAATAGAATATTGGTCGCAGATTTCTGAAATTTGGTACACAAGCATTAAATTATCTAATCAAGAAAAAAACGAGTTTTTGGAAAAATCGGAGCAAGGACACGCCTACCCCCCATATATCCTGAAATTTAAATATGTGATTAAAACTACAAAAATAGTCACAAAATTCCCAAACTTTGTCAATGTTACCAATTTTAATATAGTATTTTATGTGTAATTTTTTTTCTATATTGAAGCAAGGACTCGTGTGGCTGCCATATATCCTTTTTCTTAAAAATATTGTAAATCGCTCAAAAATTACTCGATACCCTTGAAATTTTTTGTAAAAATTTGAATAAGTGATGTCAATGTGTGTGCCAAATTTCGCTGAAATCGGTTCTGTAAAACAAAAGTTATTTATATATCCTTTTTAAAAACTGTAATAAAGTGTTAATATAGTTTAAGCACAAAAATAAAATAGAAAGAGTTGTCAACGATTTTCCAAATTTGGTACGCAAGCACAAAATTAATTAATAGAAAAAAAATAAAAATTTTGAGCAAATCGGTCGAAGGACATTTGTACCTGTCGTAAATCCTGAAATTTAAAAGTGGAGTTTTAGCCACAAAACTTGATATAAAATTACTTAACTTAGTTATTGTCTTAGAAATTTAGATAACTATCGACGTACAACATTTGTATTTTAATCTGAGCAAGGACTCGCGTGGCTGCCATATATCCTTTTTCTTGAAATCGCTGTAACTATTTTAAAAATCTTTCAATTGCTATCAAATTTTATATATAGATTAGATCAAATGGCGTTAATAAGTGTGCCAAATTTCGTTGAGTTGCTTGCGGTAACAAAAAAGCTGTTAATATATCCTTTTTTTAAATATAGTCAAAAATATAAAAATACATAAAAACCGCTAAAACAAAACATTCGCAACACTTATTTTCTATTGCACTACGAAAATAAGTTTATTCAATATAAGTTTTAAGTAAGCACGTTTAATACTTGCTTTATTTCTAAGTATATACCCCTTTAATAACAAAAAACTTAAAAAAAATTCTTTTTTTTGGGTACTTAAAATTTTTTTTTTTTTTAATATTTTTCAAAAACTTAGTTATTTTTATTATTTGATCTTATAAAAAAAAATCTTGGATGTTAAAAAAATCAATAAAAAATAATTTTTAAGCACGAACTTTTTTTATGTATCTCACTAAAATTTTAGTTTTTGATTTGGGATACCAACGAAAATCAAATACTGGTTTTAAAGCAAAATGGCCCACTGTATACTTATTTTATCGAATTCTTTACTATAAATGTATGGTATACAATACAATAAATCCCTTTATATAAAAAAACACTAAAATGTTGATGTATTTTTTAAATTTATTTACAGTAAATAAAATAAATAATAAAAAAAAATAACCCAATTTTAGATTTTTAAGAAAAAAAAAATTTCAACTTAAAAAAAAAACTTAGTTATTTTTATTTTTTGATCTTATAAAACATAGTTAAAGCTACAAAAAAAATAAAAAACAAACAAATTTTATTCACGAACTTTTTTTATGAAGGCCATTAAAATTTGGTGATTTTGGGGATTTTAGTAAAAGTCATAGATAACTTTTACAGCAAAACGGCCCACGTACTGCATATTTTTTTTTCTGATTTTTTATTATATTTTTACAGAATACTATATAATATATCAATGTGTAAAGAAAAAATACTTAATATTGGATTTTTTTTTCTAAAATTTTTCCATTAATAATACAGCTTTTGAATAAAATTAAATAAAGACACAAAAAAAACCTAACTTTCTTCCAACTTCAGACAAAAACTTAGTTATTTTTATTGTTTTCCCTTATAAACCATAGTCCGAGCTATCGAAAAAGCGAAAAAAATATTTTTTTGACTCACGAACTTTTTTTATGCATTCCATCAAAATTTGTCAATTTTTGGGGATTCGGTAGAAAAAATATAGATTTCAGAGCATTAGAAAAATGTGTTTTAAGATAAATTCTAAAAAATTGCACATACAACTTTTAGCATATATATTTAAGTAACTTTTGCAAAAAAAAGTTCGTTGATTTCTTTAAAATTCGATTTTTCATAATTATTTTAGTAAACCTATAAAATTCAATTTTTTTGTTTACACATAATAGCGTAAAATTTCCATATTTTAGCGCCCTCTTGTGGCAACATATGACTTCTTAAAAATCAGAAAAGAACATATTTTTTTTAGTTAACTATTAAACTATAAAAATACAAAAAATTATCAACATTGAAGACATACTTCTTTTTTTGATTTTTGCCAATGAAACGAATCACTGTGCGACTCTAATAAAGGACATGCTGTAGCTTTGTTTCTATTTCAAGGAATTACACAGCGTGACAAAATCTTGGATGTTAAAAGTAACCTGAGATTTGACCATCAATTTTATATATTTCGGACATGCTGAATCCAATGGTGCAAACCATTTTTAAATCTAAGGTACAGTTTTTTCGCGAAATGTCTTCAAAGATTTTCACGTCCCCGTGAACTTTTTGAAATAAAAAAGTTTTTGTATGCAAAAAAGTCGCTCTTTTGCAATTGAAATTGAAGGACTATAACTGTATCTTAATTTTAAGTACCATATCCGCTATTAAATGTTTGAAATTCAAGTGATATTTCGCGTTTTATCCCATTTTTCCAATTTTTTAGCATTTTCGCGATTTTAAATGCTTAAGTAAATACCGACCTAAGCAACCGCTTCAGATAAGTTTAGATGCACCAAATGGGATATATTTCTATGAAAATACGTTTCAACTATCAAGCGCATCACTCCAAAAATGAGCGATTAGTCAAAATCTCTCTATGACTGCATCACTTTCCAAGATGACCACAAGGTCCAGCTTGTGACATATTGTGTTAAATCCTCAAAAAAGTATTTGGGTCATATTTCAAACAAAAATGTTTTCAACTTCAAAAGTTATTGTAGAAAAACTTTTATTTCACCTTACTAAATTAAATTATTAAGTTTTAATTACAAAAACAAAAGGAAAACATTTTACTAAATACTACTAATTTAAATAAAACACTTGTTTAATATAATTTAGTAGGGCGAAATAAATGTTTTTTTATTAAAACTTTTTAAGATGAGAACATTTTTGTTTGAAATTTGGCACAAATACTTTTTTGAGGTTTTTACACAATATATCAAAATCTGGACCTTCTGGTCCTGTTGGAAAGTGATGCTCTCATAGAGAAATTTTGACAAATCGCGAAATTTTAGTGCTATGCGATTGATAAATGAAAAATATTTTAATGGGAATATATTTCCTTTAAAACGGTTGTTTAGGTCGGCTGAAACGGTTGTTTAGGTCGGTATTTATTTCGGCATTTAAAATCGCGAAAATGCTAAAAAATTAGAAAAAATGGGATAAAACGCGAAACTCTATTAAAGTTTTAAACTTTTAGTAGCGGAATTTGTAGTTAAAATGTAGTTACAGATATAATCCTTTAATTTCAACTATAAACGACCGACTTTTTCGCACACAAAATATTTTTTATTCAAAAAACTTCACGGGGACGTGAAAAACTTTGAAGATGTTTTGCGAAAAAACTGTACCTTAGATTTGAAAATGGCTTGGACCATTGGAATCAGCATGCCCGAATTATGTAAAATTGATGGTCAAAACCCAGGTTACTTTTTCACCGTCACACAGTGTTATAAGAGAAACAATAAACTAATTTAATGAGTATTTTGTATTTTAGCTTAATTAAAGAGTTTCCGGTTGTATGTATGGAAGTAACAACAAGAGCTACGTGTTTCTGAGAAAAAATGAATGAATTGTAAGGAATAAAGGATATTGTATCAATACGATTTCTGTGTGGAAGCCTTCAACAATAGCTAATAATTTCATAGCATTTATTTAATCAAATTGGAATTATATGATTGATGATGGTGTGTCATTAGTAATAGTTTATACTCTAATCAAAATTTGTTGAAATTTACCCAATTTATAGTAGGAAACTGGACTCCTACTATAAATTGGGTAATTTTACTCTGAATGTGTAAATTAAATAAATTGACCACCAGTGGTCAATTTAAATAAAAAGGAGGTGAATAAATATAGCAAAAAAACAAAAAAAAAACATTCGGCGCCAGCCAGCATCAAACTCGCCACCTTCAGATTTGAAAGTACACTTCTTAACCACTACGCTACGGAAGCTTATACTTTTATCTGGCGTTTTAGTTATTAAACATGTGTGTATGTATGTTGTTCGACAATTTTATTTACACATTTGTGTGTAAAATATTTGAATTAACGTAGAATATTTATAATTTGCTGTGTTTAATTGTTTAAAAGTCTTTTACGCATTTTGTGCTTATATTAACACAAAATGCGTGCTATTCAACAAAAAATTACCCAATTTATAATAGTAAGTTTACGTGCGTTTTTTTAGAGTGTAAGTATGTACACTCAAAAAATTATGACGGTAGATTCCACTACAAGAGACAGTTAAAACTACTACATTTGTTGTTGTTTATGCGTCCACTACATTTTACAATAAAATCAACAAAAAATTGTTATTGTTTTTAACTATTGATTAACAACTGCCAAAAACTGTAAAAACTACTTCAAATTACAGTTGTTTTAACTGAATTTTTGTCTGAATTTTTTTTTATTAAAAAAATTACAATTTTTGTAAACAACAAAAACGGATAAAATTATTTGGAAATAATTCCTGCAATCCGCTTTTCTAAAAATTTCTAGAAAATTTATAAATTTTTTATAGACTAAAAACAACTACATAAAACAACTGTAACTACAATGTAGTAATTTTTTGTATTTGTTAAAACGACTACAAAAAACAGTTGTTTGATATTTTTCATACAAAAACAACTGAAATTGTAGTTGAAAACAACAACTACTACTTACTACACAAATGACCGTCATGTTGTAACTGCAATAATTTTCTAAGAGTAATAACGAATTTCGATTTTGTTTACCCTCAGTTTTCTAGCTTCAACTTTTTACACCTTTTCGGAAACTTTAATTAAGGATTTTTAAAAGGGAATTATTAGGGAAATTTACATAAAGTCTTTGTAATGCGGTTTCTCTGTAATAAGTGGACCGATTTTGTTTCTGCACTTCCCATGATAGATTACGCCAATACCATGGTTTTTATGTGTATACGGTCTTTTTATGTGTATTGGTTCTTAAGTTGTATGCATTTTAGTGCAATACCTGTGTAATGCGTGAAGTGATTTTGTTTGCGTAAGTTTCCTAATAATGGGGGTGTCAATAACAAGGTTTTTATGTACATAACTTTGTTCACGAGTTATTTGAATTTAAATGCACAAAATATAAAAATAATTTGCTAAGGGTTTGTGATTGAAGAAGAAAACATTGTATTTCTAAAGATTATTTTTAATGTGGATTTATTCCAGACCATGGTTTCTGTAGCCACCTCTACGTCTTCAGTGGAGAAAATTACATTGGATTTAAATTGTTTGATTTTTGTGAGACTGGTTTTTCTAAATGTTTTTTCATCAACAGACTTAACTCTGATTGGAATCGAACCCACGTTCATGAAATTTTCCATCAGTTTGCAAAGCATGCACTTTACCATCTAGGACATCGCTCTGCTTGACAAACTAACAGCAGAAGTTGGTTCGTATTTCATTACAGATGTTGCATTATGTCTATAATGCGTGTTCTCTGTAATGCGTGAACCGATTTTATTTCTGAAAATTTCCCATGAAAGGGGACGTCATTGCGAAGGTTTTGATGTGCAAACGGTCTTTGTATGTGTATTGGTTCATGAGTTTGTGACGACGTAACCCCTTTACGGGCTCTACCTCTCCAGAGACTGGTGCTACCTTTAATACCGGCCGTGCTCAGGGCAATTAGGGTGGTGTTCTTGTCTCCGTTGAGGTAGATTAATGCCAGCCACTTTAAAAATTAGGTAGCAAAACATACCAACCGATTACACGAAAAAATTAGAAAGCGCTAGCAAAAGAAAGAAGGAACGAGAAAAAAAAATAACGCGGGATACAAAAAGTTCGAGGAAGAGAAAGAAGATGGAATTTACCCGTTCATTTCTATACCCACCCATACCTTGCAATCTTATGTAAGTTCCAAGATATCCCTACCTATACCCTATCTGCTCAACCTAGGTGTTTCGTGGAAATTAAAAAAATAATTTAGCAAATCATGCTGATTATATTATAAAGATTTATTCTGTACTATATTTTCGATCAAAACCCAGTTGGCAAAATAAAACCACACCTGACATACAGCTGACTCTCCCTTTATGAAATCGCTGACATCTTCATACAATTTTTCAAAATGTCATCAATGACATGTCAGCAGTTGGTCAGCAGTGTCCACCAGTATCGGTGGCCACTAACAATTCGTTTAAACATGTGCTGACCAACTGCTGACATGTCATTGATGACATTTTGAAAAATTGTATGAAGATGTCAGCAATTTTATAAAGGGAGAGTCAGCAGTATGTCAGGTGTGATTTTTTTTGCCGACTGGGAAGATTTACAAATTAAGGTTTTAAACATATTTTGGAGACTAAAGCTAAACCGAAACCAACAAGTTATCGATAAAAAAAATAAACTAAAACTGATATTGAGAAAAAAAATAATTGATGATGATGGATTTAACTTAAAAGATTGCTTTATCGTAACATTAAGAAAAAAATATAATATATTTAATTAAAGAAAGAAAAAAAAAAATAATTTGATTTAAAACCAGTAACTATCGATTTCCATTTATCGATATCAAATAAAATGTAAAGGGAAATTAAATAAAGTTAAACTGATGTTTGTGTGATAAGTTTAAGTGTAGATAAAATTTAAATATTAAAACAAACTCATGATCACTCACCAGTAAAATCGAAGACTGCAGGCCTGTTGTCTTGATACTGTTTAATTTGATGATTTCCGATAACTGTTGCTTATAATATTTTAACTTTTGAAAAGTTAACTGGACATTTGTTGCTGTATGTGTGATTTAAGAATGGGTTATGTATGTAGGGTGTATGTAAGTAGTCTGTAAATTAAATCAAATATTGGAATTAAAAAAAATATAAAATTTTAAATTAAAATAATGGTACGATTTGTTACGATTTGATAAAGATAAATTTCCGAATGAATTAACAGTTGATAAACAGATGAAACCCGGGTACACAAAAAAAATTATCGATAAAATTTGATTCCGTTTAAATTTAAATTGGCGTGTTTTTCTTATTCGCTCCACGCAGCATTTTCCGAACCAAGGTGTTAGGCGAATTCTCCCCATGGGCGTGAGCCACATAGCAGGAAGCCAACCAGAGTGTCTCCTTCTTTGACTCCATAACTACAGCAGTTGTATCCTGAACCCTGAAATCCGATAACATAAAAAGGTTAAGGGATTTCTTAGCCAGTATGCAGGCTCGTGGCTTACCTGTGCCTTCCGTGTATAGCGTGTAGCCGCTTGTGTTGAGTCCACGCACCTGATACTCAGAGATCCTAGGTTCCTGGACCATTATGACCTCCTCCCCACTATTTGCCATCCGGAGGAGCAGTGCAGTGGATTCTGCTTTGGAATGGTGAATATTGATTTGCAAATCCTCACCATCCTAATTGCCTTTAAAAACGGTGACGTCGGCATCCTCCTGATCCGAGTCCAGGAGGGCGTCTTCATCTGGCGCTTCATTCATCTGTCCAAAGAACTCACCAACCAGCTCTGAAACTGAGTTGGTGTCTTCTGTGTTAGACGGATTAGCAACTTCGTCATCGCACGACATGCGTCACCCCTCTATAGGACATCAATTGCCGTCGGACATTTAATTTTTAGAGGGTTTTTTTACATTTTTAACCTTCTGCCAGGATCAATACCGCCGCCCAATCTGAGTACAGATGCACACCATCAAGCCGCCCAATCTGAGTAACAAATGCTGATGGATTTAACGGACAGACGTACAGTGAAGTACGTGGTTTTAAAACAAACAAACAAACGGACGTATCCCACCAGCCGCCCTTAACATAGGGCCCAGTAAATTAGGGTTGACCGACGCTGGGGGGACATGGCACAACAATCGCCCCTTATCAAAAGAGCAGAGACAGACCCTGTTGACCGGGGAAGGTAGTTCTTAGTTCGTGCTACTCATGAGCCCGTCTGGCATGGCACGGTGCCCTGGAGAGGATTTAAATAAAATTTTGGTGTTACTCCAATTTTTAGGCGGTTTATGTTTTTAGACTATAAAAGAAGGAAAATGAACCAAAAAAGAAAAAAAAAGTACTAGGCGCTTTTTTTCGGCGGGCAAAAAAAAAGAACTACAAAAAAAGAAAAAAGAATTTATTCTTTTAAATGCATTAACATTTTTTTATACAGATGTAAATTCATCACATATCGTCGCTGCGCCTAAAAATGGAGTCATGTGTTTTTCAAATTTTTTCAAAGAGGCCCAAGAAACAGCCTTTTTTGGTCCTTTCGCAGTACTTTTTAGAAGTCAACTTTAAATCAACATGAAATTTATAATATTGGTTTAATATTTATGTGAAGTTATGTTCAAAAAAGTGCCGCGAAAGAACCAAATTTGGCTGTTTCTTGGGCCTCTTCAAAAATAAAATTTTAACACATGACTCCATTTTTAGGCGCAGCGACGATATTCACTTATCAGTGAGATTTAAATATATATGTGACATATATTTTCAGATATAAGACTTAAAAGAATAATTTCACTATTTAGTGATACTAAATGAAATTTATTCTTTAATTTAATGAAAATTTTAACTCTTGGAGTTATTTAACATTTAAGACTGATCCTGTTTCTAGATTTTGAAGGAGGGAAGTTACACCAACAATACAAACAAAATTTTCAAAGAATTTTTGGCGAAATAAAAAAAAATTAAAAAAGGATATTTAGCGCATCCATAAGATTGACAATAAACAAATAGTCCCAACCACTTTCTTCATCTCTTTTCAAACTATTTATATTGTTTTACTCTTCCTTAGGCACTGCAAACGCATTTTTCAATGGTTTTTACTATCGTTTTCTTATTTTTTTTAGTTTTGAAAAACATTTTTAACAAAAAATAATAAATTCTTTTAAAATTATATGACTCACTAATGTCTATATTGAAGGAACTTTGAGTTTTGCTGGCCGTCTGAGTAGTACACTGAAAACTTTTAAGGACTTTTTAAATAATTTACAAGGACATATTTCATTTAGTTGCAATTAATAGTGAAATTATTCTTTTAAGTCTTATATATGGAAAAATATGTTACATAAATATTTAAATATCACTGATAAGTAAATATGTGATGAATTTACAACTGTATAAATAAATTTTAATGCATTTAAAAGAATAAATTATTTTTTGTTTTTTAGAAATTCTTCTTTTTGCCCGCCAAAAAAAAGCGCCTAGTACTTTTTTTTCTTTTTTTTCTATTTTTTTTTTTTCTCTTATCGTCTAAAATCATAATCCACTTAAAAATCGGAGTAACACCAAAACTTTATTTAAATCCTATCCAGGGCACCGTGATAGGTGGCCCTTCCAGGAGTAATCTGTATCAGCAGAATTGCTCCCGCCAGCTTGGCCTACGATGAGTCCCCGCACTTAAGCTTCCGCATCGCGTCAAGATGACTACCAGTTCGCGGAAGAATTCCCGGGAATTCCCGTAAATTTTCTAACCCGAAATCCGGAAATTCCCGGGAATTTTAGTTTCTTTTTTTGTATGTGATTTTTTAGAGATTTTATTAAAATTAATGGCAGAAACTAAAAAATGCCATAAAATCTGAGACTTAGGAAATAAAAAAAGTCTCACAATTGCTGTGTTTTTCAATAAGTGGATTTATTTTTGGATTAATCTTATTTAGTTAAAAAAAAAATAAGCATACCAAAACAAATTTGCAATATTTTTTCCATAATCTACGTTAAATAAGCGATTATAATCCGAAAAAAAATAAAAAACAAATTTGGGAAATAAAAAAAGATATAAATAAATTAAAATTAATTCAAATAGATCTTAGGATTTTATAAGTCCATTTTGGATTAATTTTGATTTATTTATATCTTTTTTAATTTTCCAAAATTTTTTTATTACTTTTTTGGATAATAATTGCTAATTTAACGTAGAGTATGGAAAAAAATATTGCAAATTTGTATTGGCATGTTAAAATAATTTTATTTTAACTAAATAAGATAAATCCGAAAATAAATCCACTTATTGAAAAACGCAGTAAATATCTAAATCTTCGATAGGATATAATTACACAGTGCAACAGCCCAATTAGGGCCTCAACCAAACCAAGATCGTCTGATAGTACTTATGTGTATTAGTAAATACCCCAAAGGGTTTAGCACTGTAACGTCTCAATTTTTTTTTATTTTATTTTATTTTATTTTACTTTATTTTATTTTAATTTATTTTCTTTTTTACATTTTTTTATTTTATTTTATTTCATTTTATTTTATTTTATTTTATTTTATTTTATTTTATTTTATTTTATTTTATTTTATTTTATTTTATTTTATTTTATTTTATTTTATTTTATTTTATTTTATTTTATTTTATTTTATTTTATTTTATTTTATTTTATTTTATTTTATTTTATTTTATTTTATTTTATTTTATTTTATTTTATTTTATTTTATTTTATTTTATTTTATTTTATTTTATTTTATTTTATTTTATTTTATTTTATTTTATTTTATTTTATTTTATTTTATTTTATTTTATTTTATTTTATTTTATTTTATTTTATTTTATTTTATTTTATTTTATTTTATTTTATTTTATTTTATTTTATTTTTTTGTTTTTTTTTTTAATTTTTTTTTTTTTTTCTTCTATACAAAAATTTTAAAATTTTATATATACATAAGTACATAAATATTTATTTAAAATTATTTTATCACAATAATCTTCTTTAGAAAAAATGTCTTAGATTCTGAAACTTTTCTATAGGAAAAATGTCTCAGCATCTGAGACTTTTTCTTTAGGAAAAACCTCTAAGAATCTGAGACATTTTCTATAGAAAAAATGTCCCAGAATCTGAGACTTTTTCTATAGGAAAAATGTCTCAAAATCTGAGACTTTTTCTATAGGAAAAATGTTTCAAAATCTGAGATTTTTTCTATAGGAAAAATTTCTCAAAATCTGAGACTTTTTCTATAGGAAAAATTTCTCAAAATCTGAGACTTTTTCTATAGAAAAAATGTCCCAGAATCTGAGACTTTTTCTATAGGAAAAATGTCTCATAATCTGAGAATTTTTCTATAGGAAAAATGTTTTAGAATCTGAGACTTTTTCTATAGGAAAAATGTCCCAGAATGTTTGTTACTGGGGAATCTATTCTAGAATTACTGGGGAATCTATTTTAGAATACATTGACAAAGAAACGATTCCAAAAAATTTTGCTGGGTAGTTTGGTTTGAATTTCTGTCAAAATCTTTAAATTGTCATAACCGAAAAAAGTTGCAATGAAACAGCCAATAGAAAAATTAAATACCCTACATAGTGGAACCACCTAAAACACATAGTGGAACCACCTAAAGTCTATTAATTTTTTAAAAACAATACAGCGAATTGTTTTGTTTTTTATATATTATATACTTAACTAACCAAGAAAAAGCTAATGAACAACCTTCCCTTTGTGGAGTAACAGACAAAAGCTCTGGTGGGAATCGAACTGACAACCAGTGCACTTACTTCCAGATTATCACACTTCATACTAATCAACCGCTGCCAGTAGAAAATCAAAAGTAATGAATTAAAAAAACCGTATGGAGCAATGAATTAAAAGAAGCGCCGCAGGCTAAAAATTTTAACAAAAAATTTTTTGGGTGATTTTGCCTACAGCCATAAAATATACCTCGCTTTTAGCAAACTTCGCTTATAACGAACTATTTTTACTGGTCCGTCGGAATTGTTATAACCTGGTTTAACTTTATAATTATATCAGATCTGTTTTACTCGGGTAGTTAAAGCAATGTCAGCAAAATACACATCACTAGCAGCATTCTCGATAGCAAAACTTGTTGTAATAATATCAATAATAAATGTAAATGTTGTCAGCATCAGCAGTACAACTACAAACAAAAAGACCGACTAAAAGACAAACACACATAACAAAATAAATGCATAAAATTTAATCACTTGCTATTTATTGCATTGATTTGTTTTGTAGGTGTTGTTGTTGTTTCTATTTTGTACAATTAACTAGAGATGGGCACATTACCAGATTAGTGCGTGATTCAGCCGTGTTCACCCGTAGAAAAATGAATTGCGTGAGTAAGTGTGCGTGTGTAAGTTTTTTGTGTGAGTGAGCCGATATTTTAGCGTGAGTTTGCACGATTATTTTCCTCTTCTTCAAAATTTGGCTTAACTTTAAATTTGCTTAAATTTCTTTATGTAAAATTTGGCAAAACAAAAATTTTGTTAGATTTTACAATTTTTATTTTTTTATATTATAAGGCCCTTCCCAGCAAAACTTAGATTACCAAATAAGGTATAAAATAAGGTATAGGAGCTCTTATTTTATACATTGCAGCATTGATGATTTTAACAGGCGATGAGACTCAAAGTAATGCATCCACATTATCACAAAGAATACCAGTAAGGTATAAAATAAGTCATAAATTTATAACGAAGAATACGAGTAAGGTGTAAAATATATGATATTTTATAGGTTACGAGAAATGAAATAATATAGCATACCAGAAGATAATATATAAGGTGTTACGAGTAGTGAAAAAGTAATTTTGTATTAAATTTACTCACGTGATTGTAAGTGAGTATAAGTGATAAAATATGCTCGTGAGTGAGTGTGTGTCATTAGAAAATTCATGTCGTGAGCCCATCTCTAGTTTAAACTTATGCATTTTTTTATAAAATAATTACTTTTTATGTAATTGTAATGCATTATGCATCCAATTATAAATAATGCATTATTTCAAACTTTGAAATAATACATAATGTAACCAAATATAAGTCATCCATGATTTAATGTTTAGAAATAATAAATATGAAATACATTTTTTCCAATAATCATGCATTACTTAGCAAATTATTAGTAATGTATTATTTTTCACTTTAAAATAATACGTTGTGGAACAAATGCTTGGAAAGATATCCTAAAATAATGCTACAAATAAGATATATACATTACCTGGTAATGTGTTATATAATCACTACCCATTACCAAAGTTTTGCTGGGTTATTCATAATACTTATAACAGACTTATTGTAGATTTATTTGCCAATTATTCCTGCAATATCTGTCAAATAAACCTACTTTAACCCTAGGATGTTCAACTGGGCTTTTCGAGGCCCATTTTGATTTTAAGTAGTCGCCATCATTAACACGCACCCCCACCCCACGACCACGCCCAAGTCTGAGCCACGCATTAACAATTAGTGTGGTACAAGACTTCTACACACTACACACTCCCAGCAAGCAATTAAAAGCTTAAAGGGGGAAAAATTGAAAGGGCCTCGCAAGGCCCAGTAGAGTCACTTACCACTGCCCAGGCAGTCAGACATCCTAGGGATAAATATATTTCAGGTTTTATGAATAACCACATAAGAGTTTAACGAGTGTCAGTCAACGTGAGTATGAGTAAAGCTTGTGTAAGTGCACGTGAGTGTAAATTGTCTTGAATTTGCTCACTTTATTGTGAATAGAATTAAATATGCTAGTGAAAGAGTTTACGTGAGTGGAAAATTCCTGTCGTATGTGAAAGTCAAAATAAACTCACGCGCTCATCTCTACAATTAACAAATGAATATTTACAATTATGTTTCAGTAAAACATTTAAAAAGAACCAAGTGTAGTACAATTCTTGAGCATGTTTAAGGACATTTCCCAAAATATTATAATTTCTTGTTTATATTTTAACATTTACAAATATACAAACTTGTTTATTTTGTTATTTCTGTGTACAAAGTTTGAAATTATTTTAGTAGCACATATGCTACCACTACTTACACACAAACAAACATTACTGCTTTTTACAGTTTCCGAAATTGAGAAAATTTTGTTTGTTTGTTTTAATACCCTACACTCATCGTCTAACAATAAGTATATAATTTTTTTTCATATCCAAGAAAAACATGCATAAAAAACACTTTAAAACTTCAGAGGATCTACATATAAAATTGAAAAGTACTTAACTGCCTGACGAGCCTTAAGAAAACGAAGACATTCTTCAGAATATTTGTTGCCTTTTTTCCAGCAAAACTTAGATTACCAAATAAGGTATAAAATAAGGTATAGGATTACTCATTTTATAAAATGCAGCATTGATGATTTTAACAGGGGATGAGACTCAAAGTAATGAATACGAGTAAGATATATAATATAGCATACCAGAACGTAATATATAAGGTGTTACGAGTAGTAAGAAAAGGAAATTTTGTATTAAATTTACTCACGTGATTGTGAGTGTAAGTAGATAAAATATGCTCGTGAGTGAGAGTGCGTCCTTAGAAAATTCCTGTCGTGAACCATTTTAGTTTAAACTTATGCATTTTTTTATAAAATATTTATTTTTTATGTTATTAGAATGCATTATGTATCCAATTATAAAAAATGCATTATTTGAAACTTTGAAATAATACATAATGTAACCAAATATAAGTCATCCATGATTTAATGTTTAGAAATAATAAATATGAAATACATTTTTTCCAATAATCATGCATTACGTAACAAATTATTAGTAATGCATAATTTTTTACTTGAAAATAATACGTTGTGGAACAAATGTTTGGTAAGACATCCTATAATAATGCTGCATCCTATAATAATGCTGCAAAGTTTTGCTGGGGAAGACATTCTTCAGACTATTTGTTGAATTTTTTGGTATTTTTAAATCACTCTGTGGATACATGCAAAATAGTTTGACGATTTTACAATAATATTTTTTTTTTTTCTTTTGAAAATATTTTCTTTTTTGAAATAATTATGTAGGATATTTCATATTCATAATGGCTGATTAAAATATTCTTACCTAATTAATTTTTTTTTTGTGTTGAATATAACCATTTTCATTTCTGAAACCAAACTCGTTTATAAAATTTTGTTCACATGAGTGTAACGAATACATATTTTCATAGATATTTGTTTGTATATGTGTTTGCTATTTCCTCGTTCTTTCATTAACCCATTGTGCTAGAGCACTTAATTAATTAATAAAGCTGTGATTTCATGACACAATATAACCCAAACCATTTCACAACAAGTAAGAGTGTTAAATTCGGCTGTGCCGAATCTTTTATACCCCCCAACATGCAAAAAAAAAATTGCAGGGGCGTTTTACTTATTTTGTGGGGGGGCCGGTAGTGGTAATTGTGGAGGGGGCCAAATTTCCTCTCGAAATATATGTTAAAAAATTCATGATTATGCTTTTTGCACTAAAGAAATAAAAGTTTATCATTATTAAAAAATTATTTTTAGTCCACGCCCAAAAAAGGGGGTGGAACCGAAAACCGAGAGCAAAAAATCATGTAAAACAAGTAGGAGTGTTAAATTCGGCTGTACCGAATCTTTTATACCCTCCAACATGACAAAAAATAAAAACAATGTGGGGCGTCTTATTTTTTTTTGGAGGGGGAAAATTTCCTCTATAATATGTAATTAAAAATATATTATTATGCTTTTTGCACTAAAGAAATACAAACTTATCATTATTTAAAAAAAAAATATTCCACACCCATAAAAGGGGGTGGACCAAAAAACGACATTTTCTAATTCTCTGGGTCCAAGTGCAGGACTTTGAACTTCTCGTAGCATAAAAACAATGCATTTGTTTTTATCAAAAAATCATGAAAAAAACTGGTATTTTTCAGAGGTTAGTTTAGTTCTTCAAGGGGGAACTTTTTTCCCCCCGTTCCGATTTTGCTCATTTACGAAATTAACCTGCCCAGGAACATTAGACATATTCTTGCCAAATTTCGGGAGTCTAGCTCTTTTATTTTGGACTGCATCGTGTTAAGTACAGACGGACAGACGGACGGACATCGCTAGAATGTCTTAGAATCGATCACTCATCATAAATATATATACTTTATGGGGTCCTAGACCGACATTTTGATGCGTTAGACACGGAATGGTAAAGTGAGTATACCCCCATACTGTAGTTGGAGGGTATAACAAAGCCATTTCTAGTAGTAAGACATATTTTTTAAAATTTTAGGCGTCTAACTCTTTTAGTTTGGACAGCATAGTGCTTTTCACAGACAGACGGACGGACATTCCTAGAACGTCTTACAATTGATCATGTATCAATAATATATATACTTTATGGGCTCCCCGACCGTTATTTCGATGCGTTACACATGGAATTACAAGGTTGGAGGGTATAAAAACTAAAAAATTAACGGTTTCTTTCCCCTAATTTGTACCTAAATATGAATACGTTCTTTTATTTTTCGTGCTCTACAAAATAAAACTAATTCCATAAAAATCGGAGGGTGACACTAGTACAACTTTCCTTGTGAGTACAAAAATGGTAGAAACATAATTAAATTTGCAAAATTTTAATTTAATATTTCCCATTTTTAGAAATGTGAATATCGGAAGGGTCGTTTGTTAAGGCACTACAGCAGCGGTGCGCACACACATACTATAACATTTATGCTTGTGTGGGTAGTAGCAAGCGAAAAGTTAACAAATTTGCTCAAGCAACAGAATTTTATAGTGTATGTGTGTTGACAGCGCACAAGCAGCATTTTTTAGCCTATTCCCGCGGGAATAGGAATTACAAAAATGCGCATGACTGCACTACAGGTAAAACTGATGCAATTTCTTAAAAATTTGGAACGATAATTTGTGAATACAAAAAACGTTTATCTGTTTTATTTTTTTTTAAAGAATACTAATTATAATACAGGCATTTAATCCAAATTTAAAGGGACGTTTCTATGTGAGCTAAGTATAAACATATTGAACCATTTATTATGATAGTGGGGTAAGTCACATTTTCAAAAAAACTTGGTTAACGATAGATTTGGATACAGTTTAATGGTATCTTTCGATTAAAAAAAAAAGTTCAAAGAAAACTTTAAAAACGTCTGAGAATTTAATGAGAGAAGTTTTGCTAGTTAACGATTTCTCAAAAACGTTAATTTTGAAAGTGAGGTTAGTCCACAATTTTTTTGTAGCGTTAAAAATAACCAAATAATTGCTGATTGAATAACACTTTGGTGTTTTTTACTATTAAATAACTCTATAGTTAAATCCATAACTACTTTTCTTCAGAATTCTGAGATGAGCTGAACAAAATTTTACTAGTTAACGATTTATCAAAAAGATTAATTTTGAAAGTGGTGTTAGTCCACATTTTTTTTGTAATGCATAAAATAACCTTTATATCTCTGATAAAGAATATCCGTAGCGTTTTTAACTCTAAAATAGCCCTATTGCTTAGTCCTAAACTAATTTTGTTACAGAATTGTAAGATGAGCTAAAAAAAATTTTACTAGTAAACAATTTATCAAAAATGTTAATTTTGAAAGTGAGGCTAGTCCACACAAAATTTTTTTGTAGTGTTAAAAATAACCTAATAATCGCTGATAGAGTAAAACATTGATGATTTTTATTCTTTAATAACTCCATAATTTAATCCTTAACTAACTTTTATACAAAATTCTGAGATGTTCTGAACAAAATTTTACTAGTAAACGATTTATGAAAAATGTTAATTTTGAAAGTGGTGTTAGTCCACATTTTTTTTGTAGTGTTAAAAACAACCTTATAATCGCTGATAGAGTAAAACATTGATGATTTTTATTCTTAAATAACTCCATAATTTAATCCTAAACTAACTTTGTTACAGAATTCAGAGATGAGCTAAACAAAATTTTACTAGTTAACGATTTATCAAAAACATTAATTTTGAAAGTGGTGTTAGTCCACATTTTTTTTGTAATGTATAAAATAACTTTTACATCTCTGACAAAGAATATTCGTAGCGTTTTTAACTCTAAAATAGCACTATTGCTTAGTCCTAAACTAATTTTGTTACAGAATTGTAAGATGAGCTAAAAAAAATTTTACTAGTAAACGATTTATCAAAAATGTTAATTTTGAAAGTGAGGCTAGTCCACACAAAATATTTTTGTAGGGTTAAAAATAACCTAATAATCGCTGAAAGAGTAAAACATTGATGATTTTTATTCTTTAATAACTCCATAATTTAATCCTTAACTAACTTTAATACAAAATTCTGAGATGTTCTGAACAAAATTTTACTAGTAAACGATTTATGAAAAATGTTAATTTTGAAAGTTGTGTTAGTCCACATTTTTTTTGTAGTGTTAAAAATAACCTTATAATCGCTGATAGAGTAAAACTTTAATGATTTTTATTCTTAAATAACTCCATAATTTAATCCTAAACTAACTTTGGTACAGAATTCTGAGATGAGCTAAACAAAATTTTACTAGTTAACGATTTATGAAAAATGTTAATTTTGAAAGTGGTGTTAGTCCACATTTTTTTTTGTAGTGTTAAAAATTACCTTATAATCGCTGATAGAGTAAAACATTGATGATTTTTATTCTTAAATAACTCCATAATTTAATCCTAAACTAACTTTGGTACAGAATTCTGAGATGAGCTAAACAAAATTTTGCTAGTTAACGATTTATGAAAAATGTTAATTTTGAAAGTGGTGTTAGTCCACATTTTTTTTGTAATGTATAAAATAACCTTTATATCTCTGACAAAGAATATCCTTAGCGTTTTTAACTCTAAAATAGCCCTATTGCTTAGTCCTAAACTAATTTTGTTACAGAATTGCAAGATGAGCTAAAAAAAATTTTACTAGTAAACGATTTATCAAAAATGTTAATTTTGAAAGTGAGGCTAGTCCACACAAAATATTTTTGTAGTGTTAAAAATAACCTAATAATCGCTGAAAGAGTAAAACATTGATGATTTTTATTCTTTAATAACTCCATAATTTAATCCTTAACTAACTTTAATACAAAATTCTGAGAGGTTCTGAACAAAATTTTACTAGTAAACGATTTATGAAAAATGTTAATTTTGAAAGTGGTGTTAGTCCACATTTTTTTTTGTAGTGTTAAAAATAACCTTATAATCGCATTACAAAAAAATTGTGGACTAGCCTCACTTTCAAAATTAACATTTTTGATAAATCGTTTACTAGTAAAATTTTGTTCAGAACATCTCAGAATTCTGAAACAAAGTAAGTTTAGGATTCAATTATGGAGTTATTTAAGAATAAAAATCAACAATGTTTTACTCTTTCAGCGATTATTAGTTTATTTTTAGCACTACAAAAATTTTGTGTGGACTAGCCTCACTTTCAAAATTAACATTTTTGATAAATCGTTTACCAGTAAAACTTTGTTTAGCTCATCTCACAATTCCGTAGCAAGGATAGTTAAAGTTTAAATTATAGGAGTATTTAAGAATTAAATCACTACGTATATACTATGGTGGTTATTCATAAAGCCTGAAATATATTTAAAGTAGGTTTATTTGACAGATATTGCAGGAATACTTGTCAAATAAACCTACAATAAGTCTGTTATAAGTATTATGAATAAGGGCCTATATCAGCGATAAAAATATTATTTTATGCACTACAAGAAAATTGTGGACTAACCCCACTTTCAAAATTAATGTTTTTGATAAATCGTTAACTAGTAAAATTTTGTTTAGCTCATCTCAGAATTCTGTACCAAAGTTAGTTTAGGATTAAATTGTGGAGTTATTAAAGAATAAAAATCATCAATGTTTTACTCTATCAGCGATTATAAGGTTATTTTTAACACTACAAAAAAAAAATGTGGACTAACACCACTTTCAAAATTAACATTTTTCATAAATCGTTTACTAGTAAAATTTTGTTCAGAACATCTCAGAATTTTGTATTAAAGTTAGTTAAGGATTAAATTATGGAGTTATTAAAGAATAAAAATCATCAATGTTTTACTCTATCAGCTATAATTAGGTTATTTTTAACACTACAAAAAAATTTTGTGTGGACTAGCCTCACTTTCAAAATTAACATTTTTGATAAATCGTTTACTAGTAAAATTTTTTTTAGCTCATCTTACAATTCTGTAACAAAATTAGTTTAGGACTAAGCAATAGGGCTATTTTAGAGTTAAAAACGCTAAGGATATTCTTTGTCAGAGATATAAAGGTTATTTTATACATTACAAAAAAAATGTGGACTAACACCACTTTCAAAATTAACATTTTTCATAAATCGTTAACTAGAAAAATTTTGTTTAGCTCATCTCAGAATTCTGTACCAAAGTTAGTTTAGGATTAAGTTATGGAGTTATTTAAGAATAAAAATCATTAAAGTTTTACTCTATCAGCGATTATAAGGTTATTTTTAACACTACAAAAAAAATGTGGCCTAACACCACTTTCAAAATTATCATTTTTCATAAATCGTTTACTAGTAAAATTTTGTTCAGAACATCTCAGAATTTTGTATTAAAGTTAGTTAAGGATTAAATTATGGAGTTATTAAAGAATAAAAATCATCAATGTTTTACTCTTTCAGCGATTATTAGGTTATTTTTAACCCTACAAAAATATTTTGTGTGGACTAGCCTCACTTTCAAAATTAACATTTTTGATAAATCGTTTACTAGTAAAATTTTTTTTAGCTCATCTTACAATTCTGTAACAAAATTAGTTTAGGACTAAACAATAGTGCTATTTTAGAGTTAAAAACGCTACGGATATTCTTTGTCAGAGATGTAAAGGTTATTTTATACATTACAAAAAAAATGTGGACTAACACCACTTTCAAAATTAATGTTTTTGATAAATCGTTAACTAGTAAAATTTTGTTTAGCTCATCTCTGAATTCTGTAACAAAGTTAGTTTAGGATTAAATTATGGAGTTATTTAAGAATAAAAATCATCAATGTTTTACTCTATCAGCGATTATAAGGTTGTTTTTAACACTACAAAAAAAATGTGGACTAACACCACTTTCAAAATTAACATTTTTCATAAATCGTTTACTAGTAAAATTTTGTTCAGAACATCTCAGAATTTTGTATAAAAGTTAGTTAAGGATTAAATTATGGAGTTATTAAAGAATAAAAATCATCAATGTTTTACTCTATCAGCGATTATAAGGTTGTTTTTAACACTACAAAAAAAAATGTGGACTAACACCACTTTCAAAATTAACATTTTTCATAAATCGTTTACTAGTAAAATTTTGTTCAGAACATCTCAGAATTTTGTATTAAAGTTAGTTAAGGATTAAATTATGAAGTTATTAAAGAATAAAAATCATCAATGTTTTACTCTATCAGCAATTATTAGGTTATTTTTAACACTACAAAAAAATTTTGTGTGGACTAGCCTCACTTTCAAAATTAACATTTTTGATAAATCGTTTACTAGTAAAATTTAGCTCATCTCAAAGTTCTGTAACAAATTTAGTTTATGATCAAACTAAAGGGCAATTTAAGTGTTAAAACACTACCGATATACCTTATCAGCTATAAAAATTTAATTTTTAAAAGGTATAAAAAGTTAATTTAAAAAATAAGCCCCTTTTATATAGTGAGAAATGGCGGATTTAATTAAATCTTAACAAAATAATACTCAATAAGTAAATTTAGGTACCTGAGATAACACCTAGATTAAAATTTAATCAATATAAAGTACCCAGATTTTTAAAGACTTAAAAACGCAAACCCTTCAATATCTCGTTTTGAAACCATGTGGACTTACCTCACTTTCATAATAATCGGTTCATATACTTAGCTTATACCGATATTTTCCAATTTCAATAGGATTCGTCCTTGGCTAAAAGTAGCTTAAGTTTAAAATTTAGACAAATATATTGATAATTGGTAACTGTATCGTGTTTACACTTTTACATCGACGGACGGTCAGACGGACGACGCTAAATAAACTCAAAAAGTGATTCTGAGCCGATCAGTATACTTAAAGGTTGGTCTATGAACATTATTTCGGGAAGTTACAAACACAACATAAACTATAGGCTATAAAAATAAAGCAAAAAAAAAATTTTGGTGGGACTTGCAAAATTTTCTTCCGGAAAATTTTGTATCCTAATAAATTAGTCAATCAATTTTTTATCCTAATTACATGAATTTCTGGATTCAAATAAGCAACAATAAAAAATTGTATCTTCGGGACTTAGACAATTTAGATACGTCCTTTTTTTGTTTTTAAAGTGCTTTAATAGTACCATATTTTTTGGTTTTAAAGTGCTTTCAAAGCGCTTTGAAATAGCAACGGCATACCGTTTACCATGGTTATCATTTTGGACGCTGGGAGAGTACTAAACTGTGATGCTTTCCCAGCACATAAGCGACCATAAGAGGTACTTTGCCAGCGCTCTCCCGTCCGTATTTTTCTGCTTAGTAAGATTTATTTTGTGAAAAAAAGCGCTTTCCAAAAATTGGATTTAAGCACCTTGTTCTAACACATACATTCAAATGTTTAAGGAAAAACAAATTACGAAAAAAATGTTTTGGGGGAAAAAACTTATGAAAACAAAATGTTTGATGAAAAAATTTATGAAAAAAATTGTTTGATGAAAAAACAATTATGAAAAAAAAAAATTGTTGACGAAAAAACGTTTTGAGACAAAAGTTTTGATGAAAAAATACAAATTGATAAAAAAATAAGTTTTAAGATAACAAGTATGAGTGTTAAATTCGGCTGTGCCGAATCTTTTATACCCTCCAACATGCAAAAAAAATCAGGTTCGTTTTATTTTTTTTTGGGGCGGGGGGTTGGTAGTGGTAATGGGGGGCAAATTTCCTCTTGTTTAAACATTAATTTGTATGTTTTTTCACTAAAGAAATAAAAGTTTTTCATAATTAACAAATTTTTTTTTCCACGCCCATAAAAGGGGGGACCGAAAAAACGACATTTTCTAATTCTCAGGGTCCAAATACAGGACTTTGAACTTCTTGTAGCATAAAAATTTTGCATTTGTTAAATAAAAACACAAAAAATCATGTAATAAAATTATATTTTTCAGAGGTTGGTTTAGCTCTTCAAGGGGGAACTTTTTCCCCCCTGCCGCGATTTTGCTCATTTACGAACTTAACCTGCCTAGGAACATAGGACATATTCGTGCCAAATGTCGTGAGTCTAATTCTTTTATTTTGGACTGTATCATGTTAACTACAGACGGACGGACGGACAGACGGACAGACAGACAGACGGACAGACGGACAGACGGACAGACGGACAGACGGACAGACGGACGGAGGGACGGACGGACATCGCTAGAATGTCTTAGAATCGATCATTGATCATAAATATATATACTTTATGGGGTCATAGACCGATATTTTGATGCGTTACACACGGAATGACAAAGTGAGTATACATACCCCCATACTGTAGTTGGAGGGCATAAATTATAATTGTTGACGAAAAAAAAGTTTTGATGAAAAAAAAAAAAATTATAAAAAAATAAGTTTTAAGATAAACAAGTATGAGTGTAAAATTCGGCTTTGCCGAATCTTTTATACCCACCAACATGCAAAAAAATAAAAAAAAAAATCAGTGGCGTTTTATTTTTTTTGGGGCGGGGGTTCGGTAGTGGTAATGGGGGGGGGGGGGGAAATTGCCTCTCGAATATGTGTTAAAAATTCATTCTTATGCTTTTTTCACTAAAGAAAGTTTATAATTATTAAAAAGTTTTTTTATTCCACGCCTATAAAAGGGGCGCGCCTAAAAACGATATTTTTTACTTCTCAGGGTCCAAATGCAGGACTTGGAACTTCTTGTAGCATAAAAATGTTGCATTTGTTAAATAAAAACACAAATAATCATGTAAAAAAATTATATTTTTCAGAGGTTGGTTTAGTTCTTCAAGGAGGAACTTTTTTCCCCTGGCCCGATTTTGCTCATTTACTACCTTAACCTGCCTAGGAACATAAGACATATTCTTACCAAATGTCGTGAGTCTAATTCTTTTATTTTGGACTGTATCATGTTAACTACAGACGGACGGACAGACGGACAGACGGACAGACGGACAGACGGACAGACAGACGGACAGACGGACAGACGGACAGACGGACAGACGGACAGACGGACAGACGGACAGACGGACAGACGGACAGACGGACAGACGGACAGACGGACAGACGGACAGACGGACAGACGGACAGACGGACAGACGGACAGACGGACAGACGGACAGACGGACGGACAGACGGACAGACGGACGGACAGACAGGCGGACGGACGGACATCGCTAGAATGTCTTTGAATCGATCACTGATCATAAATATATATACTTTATGAGGTCCTAGACCGATATTTTGATGCGTTATACACGGAATGACAAAGTGAGTATACCCCCATACTGTAGTTGGAGGGTATAAAAATAATTATGTAACGTATTATTTATTTTTTAGTTTTTTTTTTTTAACTAAAAAATTATTGCAAAATAATAAATAATAAGCAAGAAGAGCAATTTATGGAACTCGTTTGTTACGAAATGACGGCTTCCTTTTAAGCATTCGCTAAGGAGTATATTTCTGAAACGCCACTAAAAAAATTTCAATGATAGCAAAAAAAAAGTTTAGAGTTCAGTCAAAAATTGGCAAGTTCTATTTTTTTTTATTATGATTACTTGCCAAAAGTAAGTTAACTGAAATCAGCAAAAAAAATCAGCAGAAAAATCAAGCTTTTTTCTAAATGTCAAGCTTTTTACATATTAAATAAAATTTCCACACTAATTTTGATATAATTTAAAATATAATTTGAAATGAATAGTTTTTCACATATCAGTTCTTATTTAATTTTTTTATTTTTTGTTATTTCTAATTAAATTGTTTAAATTTGACTATAATACAGCTATAATACACATAAACATAATTTTGTTTATATACATATAATACAAAATCTACAATTTAAATTCTCTATAATTCTACTCTAGCATTTTAAAAATAAAACAATAATAAATAAAAGTATTTTTGTTATTATTTTAATTTGAGTTGTTTTTAAAAACAACAAAATTTTCAGTTTATCTTTGTACAAAAACAAAATTGAAGACTCATATACAAGGACAAAAAATGCTAAAACGTCGTCCTTGAATAAGAGTGTTAGTTCAGTTTATATTATTTTTGAGGTTAGACTTATTTTTAGTATAATTTTTTTTCTTTTAAAAATTTTTGTTAAATTTTTATTTTTGTTTGTTTTCTTTTTCGTTTCCAAAACAAATTTATGTTTTCCCTTTCCTTTTACCGACAAAATAGAATACAAGAACAAGAGAACATGCACGTACATATTTTCCTGTCTTGACAACTGGTAAATTATTGCATGTGTTGGTAAAAATGCTAAAAATAATGTTTTTTTTGTTACCCTACACTAAAAGATATAGGGTATATATGTCATTCCATGCAAACATATTATTATTTATCATATTATGGCGCTAAGAAATTATGATTGCCCCAATTATGTTGATATTCTGAGCCACTAGTGGTACATGTCATAATAGCTGTGTTTTGCAATCATTTGGATTAGGATTTACCATACAATAAGTGGACTTAATAAATATTATTATTATTACGGATTAGCAAACATTTGATTGTCTCTGTTGTGGAATGTATTTCATTTTTAAAGCATACTTTGGGGATAATATTAGAATATGTACTTAATAACAAGCTCTTTGTCTCCCGCTCTTAATACTTTGGAACTCTTTAACAGAAGGTACGAAAACTGTTAGACGAGGAAAATACGATAATGTTAAATTAACATTGTTGGTTTGACAAATAATGCTAACTTTTAATATCGAAAAAGCGCTTAATAAATTTTAAAAAAATGTATCAATTTATAATCATTATGGTAATATTATTTAAGAAATACCTTTATAAGTGTTTAAAACAAATTCTCAGCAAATAAAAAGTCATTGGATTTCCCGATAATCCACAAAAAAAAACTTTTTTTACAGCTAGATGAAAAAAAACGCTAGCTTTAGTCTGAAAATCGCCAAATTGCAACACTTTTTTTTTGTTTATATCGAACTTAAGGGATTTTTTTTGGTTTGATCAAACGTCCAGTTCGATGGCGGACTTGGCAAAGGGAATTTAAGAGAGGGTTTAACAGAAGAAGGGAGACTTCACATATCTTTAAGTATTGATAGTATTTGTTAATAAGTACAAAAAACACAACAAATGACTTCCTGCTGATGTTTGTAACTACCCGAAGTATTAATCCTAGACCAACCTTTAAATAAACCGATTGAGTACGTAACAGGTAGCATTTACACCGTCCGACAAAAATAAAAAGAGTAGCTTAACACGAACTTTATAGCATTCGTTTGAAACTAGAGACTAAATGTATTAAAACTGCATTTACAGCAATGGTTCTCAAACGGTGGGTCGCGACACCCTAGGGGGCCGCGGAAGAGTTTCAGGGGGGTCGCGGACAATTTTGTTAAGACCTTAAATTTTGGTAAATTTAAAACACATTTTTTTATTGCTGTGTTATAAAAACATACAAATACTGTTATTAAAGAAATATAATTTTCACATCACTTAAAGTCACTCCGTAATCACTGTGCAGTTGTTAATTTCCCGGGATGGCTAACACTGATTTGTGAAGTTTTTGGCTGAGTCTGGGATCTGACAGTTTGTTTTCTATTAACTTTTCGATGCTGATTCCGAATCTGGGTTACAAATTTTTCTTGTACGTTAGGTTTTTGAGAAAATTAAAAGCAAAGTTTACAAAAGCGCATTCTTGTGATTTTGTTTGTGAAATTTTTGGACGCGTCTGGGATCTGACTACTTTTTTCGATTTACTTTTGAATGCTGATGTCGAATCTGAATCCAAGTAACGGATCTAGATATGTGATCGAATAAAATTTCGAACAATAACAAACATTGGTACATAATTTTAAAAAAAGAAAAATCATTACTCCAAATTGGACTTTAAATGCATTCTTGGTAAACATTTCCTCATTTCTGGTCAGGTTAAACTGAAATCTTTCTTTTATTTTCGGAAATAAAAAATGAATGACGATAGAAAGTTTTGATATAAACTGGCGAGGTTCGGGACCTGTTTCCAAATTTTTGAAGAAATTGAGGTAAAATTTTACAAAAATTGTGTTTTTTTTTTATTTTTTAAATGTTTTTTATGTGAAATTTTTGGTATGCGTCTGGGATCTGACCACACGGTTTCGATTAATCTTTCAATGCTGCTTCTGAATTTGGTTTGTAAATTTTTCCATTAATTCAGGTTTTTGAAAAAACTGTGAGCAATGTTCACGTTATTAATTTATTTTTCTTTAATGTTAAGGGTCGCAAAAAATTTTAAATATTGAAAAGGGGTCGCAAAGCAAAAGATAGTGAGAAGCTCTGATTTACAGTTTTTCATTTCGTGATCATGTTTCCTTTTAAAAGGACTTCAAAGTTTTAGAGGATTAAATTTTTGCAAAATATTTTTTAAATATATGTCCAAGGATATCACTAGGGATGGATAATGAAAGAGGAGGATCGCCGCTATTTTCCCATTTTATTTTTTGACATATCAGGAAAATGGGAGGTAAGTAATTTCCTTTCAAAATATCATTTGAAATTTTTATTAGATGGTATAAAAAAATTGAAAAAGAATTGTGGAAGATGCCCAGCAAAACTTTGGTAATGGGTGGTGATTATATAACACATTACCAGGTAATGTATATACCTTATTGTTAGCATTATTTTAGGATGTCTTACCAAACATTTGTTCAACAATGTATTATTTTAAAGTGAAAAATAATGCTTTACTAATAATTTGTTCCGAAATGCATGATTTTTGGAAAAAATTTATTTCATATTTATTATTTCTAAATATGAAATCATGGATGACTTACGTGCCGGTCAAAAAAATAGCACCAATGACAAAATCTCTCTCATTCAATTAAAACAAAATATTATGTGCGTATTCGTTTACAGTAAATATGCAATACTCCTTTACTAAGTATATACCCCTTAAATGTTTTTACTGTTTCCAAAAATTGTAGACGGTTCTTTTTTAACGATCGATATTTTAAAAAAAAAAACTCTGAATCAGTGCAGTCAATAAAATAGCACCGAATGACAAATTTTCTTTAAAAAAATTAATATTGTTTTAATTATTAAAATAAAAGTGTTAAATACTAAAGGAAGATAGTTTTTATTTATAAAAAAATTTAATTCATCACAAAATTTGATATTTATTTTCAAAAAAATAGGACGTGGAAAGCATTACACTCCTCAAAAACGTGCTTTTGTAAAAAAATATGATTTCTGAACCTAAACAATACTCTGAAATACGAAAATTGGTTGGATGCGCTTATAAAATTATTGGAAATTCAACAAAATTAACTTTAGAGCTTGAAAAACTTAGTCACAAGCGTCGTTTGTCACCATTAGTGGTTAGGTGTTTGTAAAGACAATGGAAGAAGGCCCAATTTACGGCAGCTCCAGAGCTAAAAAAGGACAGAAAATGCCGAAAATGTTCGTCCAAGATTACAAAACAACAACATTTAACGCATGTAGACTCGGAAAAGTGCGCCTACTCCCACTTAAGCATGCTGCAAGTCGTTTGAAGTTTGCTAACAGTAACTCAGAATGACCAGCTTAAAAGTGGATCAATGTTCTATGGACAAATGAATCCATTGTTGGTTTATTTGGAGACATGGGATCACGTACCTATGTCAGAAGACCCTATAACGCGGAATTCAATCCAAAATTCGAAATAAAAATAACTTAAAATGGTGCTTATGGGGTGGGGGATATTTTACTACTGTGGAGTGGGGTTCATATATTGGACCATGGTTCACATATTGGACTAGGACAATCGTGGATATACCCTTAACGTTTATATCCTCCAGAAAGTAATGTTAACATAAGTTTCTGGGCAAATTCCAATAATTTAGGTTTTTTTAGCACGTCAAATACCCAAAGCATGACCAAAGTAAACGTGATGGAATGGCCTGGTCAGTCCCCAGATCTAGATCAAATCGATAGTTAATGGACAGATATAGAGAAGGGAGTGTCTCGAATAAAACCAACTTGTAATGAAGCTCTTTGGGTGGCTCTTCAGCAAATCTGGAACTCAATTTCGAATTAAAGATCCCAAAATCTCGTGAATTCGGTACAATAAGATTTGTACAGAGGTTTTTGTCAACAATGAGCATTCGACATTTTTTTTTTTTAATATTTAAAGATATCACAACAATACTGAATTCATAATCCATTCGTTTTTCAAATTTAAGAATTTAATTTTAATATAAAAAGCACTGAGGTGCTAATTTTTTCACTGAGTCTTTTTGAAGTTTTTTTAAAAACTCTGAAAATTTTTAATAAAATAAAAAACCAAATTAGCCTCTTCTTATGACATAAGTTTAAATTGTTAAAAAAACCCCAACGAAGAAAATTTTGTTTTATCCTGGTTCTATTTTTTTGACCGCAGCTGTATATTTGGTAACATTATGTATTATATCAAAGTTTAAAATAATGCATTATTTATAATTGGGTGCATAATGCATTACAATAACATAAAAAATAAATATTTTATAAAAAAATGCATAAGCTAAAACTAGAGATGAGCCCACGACAGGAATTTTCTGATGACACACACCCACTTACGAGCATATTTTATCTACTTACACTCACTTACAATCACGTGAGTAAATTTAATACAAAAAAATTACTTTTTCACTACTCGTAACACCTTATATATTATGTTCTGGTATGTTATATTTTATACCTTACTCGTATGCTTTGCTGTAAATTTGATCAATTATTTTATATCTTACTGGTATTCTTTGTTATAATGTGGATGCATTACTTTGAGTTTTATCGCCTGTTAAAATCATCAATGCTGCAATGTATAAAATAAGGAATCTTATACCTTATTTTATACCTTATTTGGTAATCTAAGTTTTGCTGGGTGGTTTTTGATTCGCTACCTACATACACTCAAAAAAAAAACTGTAAAGTTAGCAAAAAATTTAGTTAAATTTAACTAAAAAAGCACCTGATTTTGGGCCTACTAAATTTCTAGTTAATTTAACTAAAAATATTTAGCTAACTTTTCGTAGAATGAATGTAGCAAAAAAAACCGTAACTTTAACTAAAAATTTAGCTGAAAATTTCGTAACATTTTTAATGTACATATTTACAAAAAATTTGTTGAATTCAGCTAAACTTTTTGTTACTTTTCGTAAACTAAAATTAACAAAATATTTTGTAAAATTTTTTGTTCTATTTTTTCACAGCATTAAGTTCAGCTTAAGTAGAACGTATGAGATTTGCATAGGAGGCTACACAAGAAATTTTTTAATTAGTAATCACTAGGGCAAGTACTTTCATGAAAATGCATATTTTTACTCGTCACTTTTATCATACAACAAACTAAATATCTATCCGAATCAAGAAATTTGCAATAAAATGGCATCGATTTGTAGTTGCATATTTTTGCATATTTTGGTATAAATGCATATTTTTGCATATTTTCATACAAATTGCACTTTTTTCAAAACTCACCTTAGAAAAAATCAATTTCTATCAACTTTTTTTGGAGAAAAATTATTTTTTGTTATAGAAATGATATTTCTTGCAAAAATTGGATTCAGGTAAAAAAGTTTTTAGATTCTGAGAATTTTTTCCCATATTAAAATTTTAAATTTTCTTATTTTTGAAACATTTACAAATTAACAAAAAAAAAATGTCTCTGAAATACCTATTCAAGCGAATGCTTTTTTGACAATTTAAAAAAATCATTGATTCTGGAACGATAAGTATAATCGATTTCAAGATAATATACTGGGTTCTGGAACTAATTGTTTTAAACGGAAAATTTTTCTGGGAAGGTTTATGTAAATAAGTTTGTCTTTCCGTTTTTATAAACTCAAAAAAAAAATTACCTCATTTTTTTTTTTTACAAAAATGACAAAAAATTTTTTTTGCGCCCCAGGAATATTAAATCATCGATTCTGAAATATTAAGTAGAATCGGCTGCAGGGTAATATGTTGCGTTCTAGAACCAAATATTTGGAACGGAAATTTTTGTTTTATAGACACATCACAAAATGTGTCTATGAAACAAGATGTTTTACCAGTTAAAAATGGTTTACAGTAACAAAAACTTTTTTAAAAATTGTAAGGGACATCAAATGTTTAAAAAACCCCTATTTTATGTTAACAACATTATTTTTTTTGGTAGAACAATAATTTTTAAATGCATATTTTTTAAATTTTTAGTGCATATTTTGGATTTTTAGATGCATATTATAGGCACATATTTTCGATTTTTAGATGCATGAAAGTACTTGCCCTAGTAATCACTCTTTTCACTTAACAAATATGTTACAAAAAATCAGCAAAATAATTAGTAAAAATTTGTTAACTCAGTTTTAAAGTCAACAAAAAAAATTAATTCAAAATTTGTTCAAAACTAGTATTTTCGGAAATTGGACTTAACTAAAACAAGTAGTTAAAACGCTGATTTTAACTAAAAATTTGCTAAAAAGCCAGTTAACTCAACTTAACTAAAAAAAATTTGTTAACTTTACAGTTTTATTTTTTTGAGTGTACGAGTGTAGCATAAGTACCTACTTGTGTATGATGCCTTACACTTGATGTTATTTCCCCTATTTTTTTTTAAAGATACCTGTGTGAGGTTCAAAAATATTACTTGAAATGACTGTTTCATATAAAGTTACATTTTCAGCAGTTGCTGCTTTATTTTTTTGTTAATATACAATCGATTTACAGGGTATATTAAATTCGAACCAATTGAATAAAAAAGTTGCTCAAATGTTTTATTATCTGATATTTAAAAAGGTACGCACTTAGCAACGTTGTTTAACAAAAAAGTGCTAACAAGATGACAAAAAAATATAAGAAAAATTAAAATTTCTTGTTTTCTCTGCCAGGTGCATAAACAGTAAAAACTGTTCCACAGACAAAAGTATAAGTTCGATAATCTAATCTTGTCCACACTTTTAAACAAAACAAAAACTTAAAAAAAAATAACTAAATGTATAAAAACTTTCTATAATATAAAAAATGCAATAGCAGTTACTGCTAGTTACGTATGGTTATATAGAATACGTCAAATATAAAACTTTTATCCACAGTAAAATAACAAACATACGTATATGTAGCCACTTTAAACAGCAGTGATGCCAACTTTTTTCGGGCAAAACGCGCAAAACAGTGACTCAAAAAGCGCTAAAAAGCGCTAGATTTTAATAAAGTAAAAAACGCCAAAAAGCGCTAAGAAATATTTTTAATTTACTCACGCTCACTCACAATCACGTGAGTAAATTTAAAACAATTCACACTCACGTGCACTTACGAAAGCTTCACTCACACTCACGTTGAGTCACACTCACGAAACTCTTATTTATAAAAAAAAAAAAAAACAGGTAAGGGCGGATTACTCAATGAAAAGTTAGCTGCTAACTGCCGATTTAACGGAGCCTTATGTCAATATTTGTAAGAAAAAGTTAAATTTAACGGAGGGTTATTTTATAACGGAGCATTGAGGAATCCAGCCTAAGAGTGTTAAATTCGGCTGTGCCGTATCTTTTGTACCCTCCAACATGCAAAAAAAATAAATTGCAATGGCGTTTTCTTTTTTTTTTGGGGGGGGGGGGGCGGTAGTGGTAATTCGGGGGGGGAAATTTCCTCTCGAATATGTGTTTAAAAATTCATTCGAATGCTTTTTACACTATAGAAATACAAGTTTATCATTATTTAAAAAAAATTATACCACGCCCATAAAAAGGGGCGGACCAAAAAAACGATATTTTCTAATTCTCTGGGTCCAAATGCAGGTTTTTAATCTTCTTGTAGCATAAAAATTTTGCAATTGTTAAACAAAAACACAAAAAATCATGTAAATATATGGTATTTTTCAGAGGTGGGTTTAGTTCTTCAAGGGGAAATTTTTTTCCCCTTGCTCGATTTTGCTCATTTACGAACTTAACCTGCCTAGGAATATAAGACAAATTCGTTCCAAATGTCGGGAGTCTAGCTCTTTTATTTTAGACTGCATCGTGTTAACTACAGACGGACAGACGGACAAACGGACGGACAGACGGACAGACGGACAGACGGACAGACGGACAGACGGACGGACGGACGGACGGACGGACGGACGGACGGACGGACGGACAGACGGACAGACGGACGGACATAAGGACAGACGGACAGACGGACGGACGGACGGACGGACAGACTGACAGACGGACGGACATCGCCAGAATGTCTTTGAATCGATCACTGATCATAAACATATATACTTTATGGGGTCCTAGACCGATATTTTGAAGGAGGGTATAATAACTCAAAAATCCTTCAGCAAAATTTAAGTTAAGCGCAATTTTGCATTTTTTTTTTTTGTTTTTTTCGGGACAAAATCTTAAGTTAAGTCAAATTTTACAATTTTTTGTTGCTTTTTTTTGGTACGAAAGGATGTATGAATAGAAAATAAATCACACAAACTCACGCAAAAAAAAACTACGTCTTAAATAAGGATTTTAGACTGTTATTAGGACGTTTCTGTTGTAAAATGTACATTTTTTCTCAAGGTGATTGGTTGTATAAAGAAAGCGCTAAAGGCGCTAAATAAAAAATCGAAAACGCGCCATTTCAGCGCCTTTTTTAAAAGCGCGCTAAATTTAAAAAATGCGCTTTTTGGGTAGTCAAAAAGCGCTAAATCTAGCGCGAAACGCGCTAAATTGGCATCGCTGTTAAACAGGATGTTCATTCAATGTTGCTGTATAGCACTCCAGAGAGCAAAGAAAAGCACATACATGCACCACACATACACTCATATTCATGGTTGTGCCAAAAGAAATGCACAACAACCCGCGCACAATATTAAGTTAACGACTACAACAACTGCAAAAATGTGCACTTTTTGGTTGCAAGCAAACTAAACCATTACTATTGTGTTGGTGTGTTTGAAAATATATAAGTTGCAAACACCAGGTTGTTGGCTTAAACTCAAACATTCACAACAACCGGCACTGGACTTATGTGACACAAAGTAAGTAAAACCTCGTGCACATGTTTAGATATTTTATATATTGATGTATGTGCTTGCACACACACACCAACACACGGTTATAATGAAATAACATTGCATGATTCTTGTTCTTTAGCAAACTTCCTTTCATATCCGTTTTACATTAGTTTTCTTACTTATAATTTTTTGTCTTGAAAAAAAGGGTTGTTACTCGAGTTTCTGGTTAAAAAAATTAAGCATATAAAACTCTGCTCAACAAAAGGAAATGTTACAGACAGTGGAGTTTGAGTTAAACAAAAAAGTAAATGTGTCCTTAAACCGTCTGCATGAATGAACATTAGAGTGGGCTGATTAGAAAACACAACATTCGTAAATTAGATAAATATTGAAATATAGGCTAAAATTTTTCTAAAAAGCGATTTGAGGCCAAATAAACTTTTTTGCGATGATAATGTTAAAAAAATATTAACAAAATTTGTGTTGAATAATTTAATTATTTCTATTAAATACTTTTTTAAAAAATGGAAAGTTTAAGAACGGGCTCTGAAAATTTTCCAAAAAAAAAAATTTTATCAATAGCCCATACAAAACTATACAAGAATGTAAATTTTTGAGATTGTGGTGCATTCCATTTTAATTTGCTAAATATTTAAACAAGGTAACTCTATACAAATTTGACCATTTTTCCAATATTTGACCACGCCTCCTAAGCCCAGTTTCTGAAAAATCGGTCGAGTCGAATTTAACTTTTTTACTTATTTCTAATGTATAAAAATTTTTTTTTTTAATCAGCTTCGGCCGAATAATGAAAATAGAGCCGAATTTTTGGCTTCGACCAAATATTCGTAAGAAAAACACTACGTAAAATGTTTTTGCTACAAAAACATTTTTCAACACATCAGTATAAATTTTATTTAAATATTCAGTATTCGGCCAAAAATGTGGCCGAAGCCGAATACTGATTTTTTGCTGAACTATAAATTAGTATGTAATAAACCACCAAAAAGATTTTGAAGCAACATAATTCTCAAAATTCTAGAAAGAAATTTTAAATTTGCTGGTTGGGTCACATTTGCACCCCTGCCAATATGTTTTAACGATGTCCAATGTTGACGTCACACACATGACATCTGTAATGAAATACAAACCAACTTCTGCTGTTAGTTTGTAAAGCAAAGCGATAGACTAGATGGTTAAGTGCTAGCTTTGCAAACTGATGGAAAATTTCATGAACGTAAGTTCGATTCCAATCAGAGCCAAGTCTGTTGATGAAAAAACATTTAGAAAAGACAGTCTTACAAAAATCAAACAATTTAAATCCAATGTAATTTTCTCCACTGAAGACGTCGAGGTGGCTACAGAAACCATGGTCTGGAATAAATCCGCATTAAAATTAATATTTAGAAATACAATGTTTTCTTCTTCAATCACAAACCCTTAATAACAAACAGAAATGGCATACGCCGATAAAAACACTAAAACATGTCTAATATCTTAATAGTTCATAACAGAATACTTTGATCAAATGAAGCAACAAACAATACAAATTTGGTCAGTTTATTAGAAAATCGATTTCCAAAAGAAAAAAATATTACCAAAATTTCAATTTCCTTGAAATTCGCAAAAGTCAAACGGCTCCAAAAAAAATTGAGTCGGTGGATATGCCCAATTTTCTTAAAATTTCATCTTTAGGATGTTTTTTTTTATGTGACTTTTATAGAAATGTTAAATTTAAAAGTTTTGTTTAATAAATTTTTAAAAAATCCAAAATACTCATTTGATGTACCCCCACAAATTGATGGTAATTTTTTGCTTAAAATTGTTAACGGGTTAATGATGCCATAGAAAGTTGACATAATTTTTTTCAAGTAGTTTGAGGTAAATGCTAAATAAAAATATCCTAATTTAATTAATTTCATAAAAATTATTTTTTTTAATTTTTTTATGGTCCTTTTTCCCCAAAACCCGAAATTTTGACCTCAAAGCGACACGGGTTAAACTTCTTCGATTTTCTTAAAAATTTTACCTAATCATTTTTGAAACCAATTTCACAATATTACGACCCGTCCGTACTAAAAATCGAAAAATTTAATTTTTAAGTGCCACTCTAATGCTCATATACAATTCATTTTTAGCCGGGTGATTTTTGTTAAAACGTATCACCAACCCTTACTGTGCTTAGATTCACAAACGAATTGCATATATTTTTTTGTATGTCTGTATGTAGTAAAAAAATGCATGCAAAATTTTGTTCGTCTGAGGTATTAAATTTTCTTAGTACATACATATTTTCTTGTCACCCCCTTTAAATGGTTTGAAAGTATGAGACCCTTTAACCATTTCAAACCCATAGAAATTCCATCCAGTAAGAATTAAAAAAATTTTAAAGGAATACTTGGGTTACAAGTAGATTCATTTAAGTATAATATCGTATGCGGTTTGAGGTTCCCTTTGAATATCTACTTCAAAGGTGTTACAAACGAAAAGACAAATCTACAATACAATTCTTACATTGATGGGCATAAAACAATGTACATATGTGTGTGTGTGTGTGTGCACGTGTTTATAGGGTGGTACTCTTCAAAGATGTATGAATGAGTGTCTGCACGTAACAAATGTTTTAGGGGTTTTTTGTTTTCTTTTATTACATTTTCCTTTAAAAAACAACAATACGTCAAAAGTGGCATTTCTTGTAGGATTTCTTTATCCTCAATTGTTGCAAATTCATAAATATTGTTGCAATACTCAACAAAATATAGAGTCTGCATGAAAGAGTCTTTAATATATAAAGAAGAAAAAAAAATATGTAAATACATATATGTATGTATAATAAACTTTCATATACCATTGGGGACCACATCATCACGCTACAATCACACTCCCCCGACTGCCACTCATCCCATACACAATTCACCTACAGCGATACAAAACTGCAATAACAAAAGTTCAATTTTTGTTTTTAATTTTTTTCTTTTATTTATTTATTTTTATTTTTACAGTTTTATTGCCTCGTTGGTATTTCGAGAGGGTATTGAGTAGCATGTTTGTTGTTTTCATGCTCCTTATCCCCCTAAAAGTACATTTTTTGTTAAAAATTTTCTGCCGCTCCTGGCATTGAAATACAAAAAAAAAAAAAATTGTTGTATATACTACTAGAAAGACCTTTTTAATTTTTAATTACTACAACAAAGTCATTTGAATTTTTCTTTTTCTATTGATATTTCTTTCCCCTTATTATTGTCAACATTTGAGAAATCTAAGATCATATTGAAAAAAAATTAAAATGAAACCCAACTGCATTTAAGTTTTAGGGCCTTGTAGAGAAACAAGTAGGAAATTTATTCTTTGTCAAGACCGACAAGGTGATGTCCTTAACCTACTGTTGCTATCCCGGTAAAATAATTAGCATATATGGAGACCATATATCGTCATATATGAAATTATATGCTATCATATATGATCACATTTGCAATATACATATATGAGGAATTCCACAACAAATGTCCAGCAAAAAAACATGTGTACCGTAAATTTCGGAATGGGTTGTATGGATATGGAACTTTGGTGTTTAAATTTTTTAAAAACTGGGCTTAGGAGGCGTGGTCAAATATTGGAAAAATTATCAAATTTCTGTCGAGTTGTCTTGTTTAAATATTGATCCAATTAAAACGGAATGCACCACAATCCCAAAAAATTACTTTCTTGTACAGTTTTGTATGGGCTATCGATTAAAATTTTTGTTTGGAAAATTTTCAGAACCGTTCTGAAATTATCCATTTTTTTAAAAAGTCAATTTATCAAAAATCCGGCCACTTTCGTTTTTTTTTTTATTTTTTTTTTTACCCGGTGAAAAATTTTCGTATATGGAAACACTAGCTAACTCGCCCGGTACTTCGTTACCGGTTAGCTGTAACAAGGATTACTTCAAATTCTCATTAATTTTTATTTAAACATAACATTTTAAATATTGCCATATCCGCCCCCCCCCCCCCCC